>JBBMOC010000086.1:779756-806902 GCA_037975185.1 Centropyge bicolor
AAGTAACATAGAACTGAACTTATATGTGCGACTGCCGATGTGTATAATGTTTTCTCATTTACTAAATAAAATTTCAAAATAAGAGAAAATACATAAAATGTGGAAATTGTGCATGCTCGAACAAAGTGCTTAACTTCAGAAAAATAAAGGGAGGAAAGACTGGAATTCCTTCTTTCAAATCATAACCTTCTGTTTTGGTTGTAGGTCCGGGTCCGTATGCGACAGCTTCTGGGTCCGGACCCGGACCGCGGTCCGCCTGTTGGTGACCTCTGCCCTAGACCAACGAGCCACATGTGCCATGGGAAATATTGAACCGATTCTCGGATCCACACTGCCATGGGGAGGAGAAAGGGCACAGCCTTGGTGGGGATGGAGCACTGATACATGTTTCCCAAGCTTCATGTGCTGCCTCCTGTCAGACAGGCAGGAGTTGTAGTAACCTGTGTTGCTGTGTTGTTGTTTACCTGGCTTTAAGAGACAATGGACTTCCTGTCAAGGTAATGCTGTTTCACACTTGCTAAACACTAAATTCAAAAGTATTAAAGTTAGTTATTATTGGCACCTGCAGTTAGAATCAGGCACACTATACGTGGAGACCATGTCTGGTTGATAGTGTGTTGACTGTGCCAGTGACCAGCCGGGGGTCCAGGAATGGCTCAGTTATGGTTTGAAGGTGGGACAGCACAAGGTGTTTAAATGACTTGATTGCCAGAGATGCCAGGGTTTGTCGTCATTAGGTCCTGCAGTACTTGGTTTTCTTTGGGCATACGGATGATGGTGGAGGTCTAGAAGCAGACCGGCACCTGTCTCCAGTGAGAAATGCCATGTATGAGGACATGAGAGACGGCTGATCAGCACAGTGCTACAAGGGACATGACAGGTAGCACATACACAGCGACACGTAGTTCACCTGTTTGCTCTCTCCATTCCACTAATGCATACATATTAACGGGGGCTTTGCCATTTCTGCTGCAAATGAGCTGTCAGCCTCTTTCACCCGAGCCAGAGAAGACGTGGGCTCATCACAATAGTGTATGACAGAAAAAAAATATTAATGGAGGGCAGGCCAGTGGCAGGGAGGCTGGGAGGGCTCTGATCAGCCTGTTGGTGCTCCCTCATCAGCTGGAGCTGTCACGATTAAGGCAAAAGTGTCAACTGAAATGTCATCGCTGACCTTATGGTTTTTCTGATGACTTTCTTCAGGATTAAGAAAAAATAAAGAGCTCATTAATAATAGCAACAACCACCACCACTGTTTATGTCCTAATGGGTATGCTTCGGTCTAAAGAATTGTTAAATGGCAACAATTTATAGTATGTTATACCTGGTATATATGCATTATTTAGCAGGTCATATGTAATAAGATATTGCTCATTTAATGGATATAAGAAATGTGACATTTTGGGATTTACACTTATTCATGTTCTTGCCCAGAGCAGTGGTTCTGAAACCTTTTTTTTTTTTTTTAAACCAAAGGGCTCCTTTATGGGGATTGATTTAAATGGCTTCCCACCGATCACACAACATGCATACATGTGCAAAATCTTTGTCTTAAAATAATGTAAAAGAATATAAAAAAGAATATCTCTTATATTTTTTCAGACTGATTAGAGTGTAATATCTACAAATGAATTTCATGTAAAATTAAAATGAACTCAATTTAGTCATCTGTAACAATGAGGAAGGTTGAGATTTGTCAGCATTTTTTAACAGTGACAAATCTTTACATCACGCGAGACAGTTGATATTTCTGAATCTAGCTATCATCCAGAAAACTAACCCTTCTGAATGTCTGTCGCATTTAACAGGGTTATAATTTCAATGTTTATCTCTCATTTCTTCCATTTTCATACATTTAAAAATGTGACATGACCTGCAGTTATTGAACTGTTGCCTTGTTTTTACGTGGTGAAAAACGTATAAGAGGCAATAGATATCAGCAACCTTGGCTCGTCTCTGGAGCAGCTGCTTTGGGAACCACTGACCTTGGGTTAGAGGAGCTCAAGTCCACTTCTTGTTCAATATCAAACTACTAGTAAAACAGCTAACCTGACTGCATGCCACAAAATACGCCAGCAGAGGCAAACCAGGCAAATCAACAATAAATAAATAGAAGTGGGATAAATGGCTCCTGATGACCATTTGCACATTTGTAAATGACAACTATAAACTTAAACCTCTCATAAAGGCACTATATACTACTGACTCAAGATCCCCAGATGGAGACCTTCATTTTAATGATGCACCATAGATCAGTAATCTATGATGCCAAAGCAGCACATTATTATGATTAGCAAGAAATATCAGCAATTATTTCAAATCTATAATAAAGGCATTAGATAATTACATTCAATTCATGACCTCAGTCCCGTGCATTCATATGTGTTTCTTCTCCTGCAGTAGTTAGTTTATGGTGTCCATGGTGAGGACAGCATTCAGCACAAGGTGAACATGATGACAATGACACCCTGCTGCCTCCCCATCATGTCCTCCCTGCTACAAAAGGTTGGCCTCATCCAAGCCCTTTCATAGTACGAGATGTGAAGATAAGTGGACATCCTTTGTCTCTTCCAAGAAACTGACGCAGACACACCATATATATTTTCCCATATGTACCATGTTGGGACAAACTGCACTGCTGCCTGAGGCCTCCTGTAGTCAGGGATGGACATTAAATATGTCCACTCAAATCTCAATAATTAATATGTTCACACTCGTTTGTTTAATCCGTAAAAACAGCAGTCTGTGTTTTTCCACAGAGCCGTTCTGTTCGCCCTGTTTCCAGTCCTCAACAACAATAACAGCACAGTAGGATTGATTGTGTTTTCGTGCCAGTGAAAAGGCAGAGGGATTTGAGAGTAGCCACTGAAGATAAGAGTGAAAACAAACAGGTGTGTTGAGGACTTATCCGACAGCGTACTGCTTCTTGAATCTGATACAGGCTGTCACCCACTCTCCTGTATGGCAAGTATGGCGTTGTGATTGTGATGACCAGAGTGAAGAGCAGCTCAGGAATCAGCAGAGACAGCTGCTAAACAGGTCCTCACACATGAACATGAGCTTCATCCAGCATCAGTGACCGCGATGCTGCGCACTTTTATTTATTTATTTTGTTGGAAATCAAGGCTGGAAAAGGCTGGAAACACAGAAGGAGAGCAGCCGAGGAGGATCAAGAGAGTGTGTTATCAGCAGCAGAGGGAAATGAGTAACAAGAGGCAAATGGGGGTGGATGTGCTGGAGTGGTGGCGAGCAGCTGCCGTGGTGGGCTCCAGCCTCCGCTCACAGTAAACAAGCCGGTTACATCCCAATCCCTGTGACACATGCAACAACCGGCTAATCCCACCGGACGCCTTTTGTGGCTCTGTGGTTGGACTTGTGGCGGACATGTTTCTGAACTGTGTGGGAGGGGGCACACTCAGCCGAGCGGCACACGAAGCTGCCTAGGCTGTGGCACCAGACGAAGACGTACTTCACAGGTTCACTGTTTCTCGTCCATGTTAATCTTGGCACAGGCGTGCTATCTTGTAGAATTAATAAAGACATGCTTTAATTCCCCCCCTCACAAAAGACATTAGACATGGACAAATGGAAAACATGAACCTCTAATCCGCTGCAGATGTCAACTCATCCCACTCCTGGAGTTTAACGGTGGCACTGATGAATGTGACACCTTTTCCCTCCACATCTGCTGTGTTGCTTTTCACCAAGTCCAGACGTTAGCATCAGCCAAACTGACAGAAAGTGAGTGCATAAGGAGTGAGGTCCTTGTGTAGGAGTTCATCTTTATGACATCCATAGGTGCCATCTCATAAAATGTGGCCCATTGTTTCCTCATGCATTATGCATCAGTGAATCAACTCCACAACGCCCCACGATGTGCTGTGAGGATCCATGAATAAAACGCCACCATCAGTATGCTCACACACCAACACTGGACGGCACCGTCGAGTCAGGGAATCATGTTTTTAATGTGCAGGTAGCCGGCTGCTCACATTCATTTAGCATCAGAAATTGATCTGCTGCAGCTTTGTTGACAGTTTTTCAAATGAATTTGCAAGAAGCGGAGATCAATATGAGAAGATCGTGCGGCATGTGCGGCCAATCAGAGCCCTCGATGGAGGCATTAAGGCATTAAATTATATCATGATAGGGAATGGGAATTACTTTGCGCAGCTCCAGCCCTGATTGTTTTATGCATGCATGCAAACACACATGGACACACACAGTCTGATATAAAGCCTCTCCAAGGGCCTGCGAGTAACTCAGCCACAGAACATTCAGATCACGGCTTTCTCCAGCACCATCCATCTCAGCACAACACAGACTGCTCTCTTTAACAACTTACCTGATTTACAGCCTCTTACAGCAGCTGCCATTCAGTCTGAATAAACAGGGAGCAGATGGCCACTCGGAGACACAAGTGTCAATCCGCTGGGACAGAGGCAACAAGACACACTGGAGGGATTCAAAGATTCCTGTGTGTGAGAACATGCAGATGTGTGTATGCACATACTCGTCCATGCAAACGCTGTCACGCCAACACACACACACATATCAGGTGTGTATTAGCCTTTTGACTCCAATTGGAAATCAAATCAGCTTTGATGCCTGGTCCAAGCTAAAGTCTTATCTGTATTCTGATAAATGATATTTCTAATCAAGTTTCATGGAAATCATCTCCTTGTTATTGAAACACACAGTGTGGTGTTAGAACTGACAGAGAAGCCAGATGAAGCAGTGTGTTTTTCGACCCATTGTCCATGTTGAATACATACAACAAACTGAAGCACATTGTGTGTATCTTCAACAGATCAATGCATTTCCTTCCTCAAAAAACATCTGTCAAATTTGACTTTAAATCCTGCAGTGTTTACATTCATGTTTCCTGCTTCCTGGATATTCTCAGAGTGTTTTTGTGCTGGTCGGAGCCTCTCTGGCCCCAGATCCTCATCAATCACTGGTCGTTTCTACACGATGGTTGTTTCTGGCCTGGTGGCTAGGCTAGCTGCTGCACAAACTGTCTGTCAAACTACTGCTCCTACACATGTATCAGGTGTTCAAAAGTGGCCTGTGTTAATGTCTGACTGCCAGACAGAAGTGACATGGGCCTAGTTCAAGTTCAGTATCAGCTCCTTTAACCACTGTTCTTGGGAACTGTTCTTATGTCTCAGACCTCATACAGCAACTTCCCCATATGCTAACATCCTGAGTGACCCAGAATCAGCATCCACATCAGATTGAATGACACTCAGAAGCGTCAGTCTGAGCTGTCAGATCTTGGTTTTAGACTCCTCATGACTGCACTCATATCTTCCAGGAAGAAGATCCAATTCCCTCTCTAGGTCTCGGTTACAGTCGCCTCATAAGAATAGCTATCCCTACCCAGCTGACTCAAGGCAAAATGCATTAATGTCGGTCTGCATTTCATTGACAAAGGCCATCTTTTTTAAATGCTAGTGGTAAATACAAACATGATGGCCTTCATCCAAAGCGTGCTCTCTGCAAACACGAGCTCGGATGACTGACAAAAAATGCCCACATTGCCCTCCCAAGGTAACTGCATCATCCACCTCTCACCCACCAAAACCCACTGTTATAAACCTAGCTATCTCTTCCAGGCAGAAATACAAGTCACGTATCGACACAACAGACTGCTCTAAACTACTCAAGAGGCCAACTTCATACATCATGTTATTCCAGTCAGTCAGACTGTCCTGTATCTGGGGTGATCAGGTACTGTAATATCTATACTATCTTTGAACCATCATGTCGAGACTTTTCTTCATATTAAACCTGCTGTATCTACGTCTAGCACCAACGCCTGTACATGAAGCTTAAAAATGGCACTGCTCAATGTGAGATGTTTAGTTAAGAAAACTTTCCTCGTTACAGACATCCCAACAAGAGCTGATTGAAAAAGCACCTGCTAATTTGCCGCTCTCTTTGCTGAATACTTAAAGTGTAAAATTGCTTCTCTTAGTGGTTTCTCAACTTTTAAATGTCAAACTCTGGTTGTTAAATTTGTATTTGCTACTGACTGTGTACAGCCCCCTAAGCTCAAAAAAGGCTTTCTAAGTTAATTTGCCGAGTCATCTCTGGTGACTTCAGTATTCTTATTGACAGTCTCAGAACTTTCTTAATGTGCTGGAAACATTTGAACTTTCACAGCATGTACAGGCCCCACACATAAACCAGGCCACACTCTTGACTTGCTTATCTCTAAAGGCCTCAGTATAACAGCACTTGCCATCCTGGATTTTGTTGTTTGAGATCTTATGCGTATGTTTTCACATGACCTGTGTACCCACATGTGGCAGTGTAGTCTGATTCATAAATAAGTGTTTTATTCATAGCAGTACTTCAGATAAGTTTATATATACAGAAAGAACAGAGGACAACTTGAACTGTGTTGTAAGTCAGCTCATGGCAGCATTGCTCCCATCAGAACTAAAGAACCAGTGGAAAACAGAGAGTCCCTCGGAGAATTGGAGGGAAAAGTGAAGATGCTAAAAAGATCCTGTAAACTGGCAAAAGACCAAGCTGCAGATAGAAAGCTATAAAAAAAAATACACTTAACTGTTACAACACAGAAATAAAATTACAAGACAGCATCATATCTCACGAATGATGAATAACAAATATATTTTTTTTTCTTCTCCACAGTTGTGCGTACTTGTGCAGTAGTAGAAATAAGGCAGATTGGGTTTTTATAGTATACGTGCTTTCTATCTCATTTATGTTTGATGTACTATACAAATAAAGCTGACTTGCAAATTAACATGATTTAAAGTGGCCTAAAACTTTTTAGAGAAACTTTTTAAACTTCCAGGCATTTGTATTTTAAAGCTAAGTCTAAGCAAAGCCGACATCCAGGAGTCTCTCAGGTAACCACATGTATGTTGACGTGTTTGTGTTTCATGCTCTACATGACCTGTTTTTTCTCAGGCTAAAAACCAAACATTAGTCAGTATCACTGGACACAGTGATCTGTGTGGGTTTGACTCATTTGGTGGACTCCATGTGCAGCTTACCTGCCCTGTCCATCCCTCACTGCCCATTTCACTGCATTTTCTAAAGATGGGTCTTTGGCAGAGAGGAAACGAACCTGACCTTTGAAGCCTTGATTTTGATTTGGCTGACTGAATTTTGATTTACTTACAGGTGTAAACAGCTGCCTTCATTGTTTGTTCTCATGTACAGCTATATAATCACACAGAGACAGTGGAGTACTCCTGTAGCACACATTGGAACAGCTTGCCACAGTCCAGACTATTCCCAGATCAATTCACAAAGGCCACACAGCTACCTGAATTATTCAAGGAAAACAAGCCCGTCATGCATTATTGAGATCCACTTGTTGCACTCACTGGTTTGACAGAGATTCCTCTGCTGGGGAACATTTAGAGCATGTATGTTCTGAAGAATCAAATGTGTCTTTCAGGCTCTGGTGGAGACCAACATGGAGCTCAAAGGTGCATGAGTACTGGCCTTGAGTTTGTTGTCCATTGATGAAGATGAAGGCTGATGAAGGCTCCGTGGCTGCTGGAGGTGAAGACAACATCTGTCGTCTAAACTCTGTCAAGCGATGATGTGTCATTTCTGTGTGTTTGTTGAATGAATGGATTAAGGAAGGTTTCCTTAATGAAGCTCCTGGAGGTTGATCCAGTGAACCTGTTCACTGTGGGTGTAAAGACATCAGTGATGACATGAGTGTAAACACTAGACTGTGAGAGCTGAATGACTCAACCTCTATGCAAGACGAACCAAAGTTCTGCTGCATGACCCAAACTTTCAAATTTCATATATACTGTTCCCTTTGTGAGAACACATCTATTATCATAGTAGAATAGCGACAAATAAAGGCTTTTTACATGATCTCCCCTGAAACAGATGGAAGCGATGAGATCTCTAACATGATGATTATACCTCCAGTCTTCAGGACTGATTTGCAGTCAGTTTGCATTCATTGTTGCCAGAGCATGAATCTTAATGACTACAGTGATCAGTGTTCATTTTGTCAACGAAAACTTAAACGAAAACTTTTCGTTGACGACCCTTTATTCCGTGACTAATTTGTGACGAGAAGGTAAACTTAATAAGTACTGACAACAAAGACTAAAACGAAATCTCTGTTCATTATGAACTGACGAGTAAAAACGTGACGAAAAAGCTGACACTGGCATTACAGTACAACAAGGCTGTCAAATTTCGTCCAAAGACTGAAATTAGACTAAAACTAAAACTGATTTCCGCTGACTAAATTTTAACTAAAACAAAACAAAACTAAAATGAAATGAAAAATTCTTGTCAAAATTAACACTGACAGTGATCCTTTTCCTCTCACACCACCATGAGGCTGGCATTGAGTGAAACATCTCAATAACTATTTTCTACTATTTTCAGTTTCATCCCAGCTTGTGTGTGTGTGTGTGTGTGTGTGTGTTCATGTCCACAGCTGGAAAAGAAAAGCTGAGTGAGAGAAAAGCAGGATTTCTTGAAAAGGTGAAAAATATAGCTAACTGGGAGCAGGTAGCAGAGCTATGTCTCCCAGCTGTAAACTGTGTGGGACAGAAAATTCATTGCCATCATTACTGCCTGCTGGACTACCCCCAACACGCTCCTCAGAGATGTGCCTGTAGGAAAAGCCACGCCTGGAAATGAGAGTAGTCATCATTAAACTGGGTGATGTTGCCTTTGAGGATTCATGCAGTCTGACATGATTGATGTCAGGTGGAGTCCACTTGGTAGTAACGTGGAAAAATGGCTGTGTTTTAATATGTGGTTGTTAACATGGAGGTGCTTGGTTTAAAACAGAGCATCAGGCTGGTTTATTAGTGTCCCTGCTCCCCCAGTGGCTGCAGCATGTCCATATATATCTATATGCCAGTGGCTGCAGCATGTCCATATATATTTATATATTTATATACGTATACAGTATAACATTGACCTAGATGTGGCAAAAATCTGAGAGAATGTAAATGTGACAGTCTATGAACCTAAACCTAATTATTCTTATTGAAACGTTTAATTTTAAGTATGTCAAGTTTGTTTCACTCCATAAACAGATGCACTGTGATCAGCTGGAGGCTAAAGTCCAGCTAAAGTGAAGCAGTGTAACCAGTGCTATTAGCTCCATCTCATTTTTGGATAAGCCTGTTTGTGTTCTGTGTCAAAGTTCATGTCATTATTCTTTCAGTCCTGTCAGTTTTCTCATGTTGTAGTTCAGTCTTGTTGTTGTCATGTCAAAGTTCTGTCAGTCTGTCACTCTTCACCTGCCATAGTTCTCACCTCACCTCACCTCCCAGCTCCTCCCACCTCATCACATCACCTGTGTTCCCAGCTGCAGCCAATCACCCATCAGGACTCTTTATAAGCCAGTTCACTTCTGTCTGCCTTTGCTCCATTGTTTGTTGTTGGCTTTTGTCCTCGAGTGCCCGTCTGTGCCTTTGGAATGATTTGGATTTTGTTTGTTTCTGACTCTTTGACTTTCCTGGACCTGACCCTGCCGGTTTCTGTTGCCCTTATTAAAGACTTTACCGACCATGACCACTCCTCACAACACACAGTGTGTTCATGTCTTATGCAGTGACTATGGCCTGGACGATATGTCTCTGTTCTGACAGGGAACTGTGAAACACTGATACGGATTTATAACTGCATGGATGTGGGCTGTTTCAGATTAGATTTAAATGTTTGTTTTCATCATCCTGGAGCTCAGTTCCCTGCAGATAGAAACTGACTGACTGGATGCTTCACCATGAATCAGAAGAAGAGGGCAATGGTGCTCCAATACAAACAGCTAAAACATAAAATAAAATATACAGCATCCACAAAGTGCAGTAGGAGCACTTGGTATTGTTTTAGTTTTCAGAGCCCCCCCCCCCCGAACCACTGAAGTGACCATGATGTCGCCTTATTAACTTGTTCGAATTTGGCTGCGGCTGTTTTGTTTGTAATTTCTGTTCACATTGTTTTAAATGCTGCACTTAGGAGAAAATGTTAAAAGGTGGTCCATTAGGATAAAAGAACAACACGGCGGCGCAGTAATGACGGGATGTGTTCTGTGTTCTTCAACTGAAGGAGCCTCTGCAGGGCGGCGGGGGCCACTGTCCTCTGCCTCTCATTCTGCTGTTCAAATTCTACTGAAACACAAAGCAGTAGTTTCATTTTCCTCAAAGGAGCAAGTGAAAAGAATGTGAGCTTTAGAAATGTTCCTGCATGTAGACAGAATTAATGAGAAAGGAAAAACATGTTTAATTCAGACTATGAGGAAATGGGAGCGGTAGGAATGAACATGAATGAGCCATTGACAGCTCTGGTGTTTGTGTCCTCTTCACATCTCTTCATATGAGCTAAATGAGGATGAGGAGCGTGTTGGAAAAAGGGGCAGAATTAGTGAGTGGTGCATTAACCTTTTCAGGTTCTAATGACGGCTACTCACTGACCCTTTTCACTGAGTGAACGACGTGTTGTGCTGGGCCACATCCGGCGACGCTCCATTCATGGTGACGCCGACCACTCGATAGTTACTGTGGCAACCTGAGCGTGTGGTGGACGCAGAGGAGGAAGCATCATGAGTGAACCTACTCACGGGTGTTTGTTCTCGCAGGAGGAGCTCAGATAGCTGCGAGACGGTGAGGAGGAGGACGGACATGTGGATAAAGGCATCCCTGCTATGATTCATTTAATCTGCACACAGTTAAAAGGCAATAAGCTTGAACCTCCTTTCTAGAATGTCAGAGGGGCACTCACTCAGGAAATGATCACAGCTACGTTTTCATGCACTGATGGGGAAAACAAGCTACGAAACGAAGAACGTTCCCATCAGACTTTGGTGACACCCATAGGTGAATCCACTTAATCAGACCAAGGCTCTGTCAACACACAGCGTGGCCCACTGTTTACTATACGGGTTGACTGTGTCCAGCCCTTAAAGTCCTCTTGTGACTCATTTTGTTAAGAGGGTGTGTCACCCAAGATTAACGTGATCACAGCAAGCAGAAGCAAAACCCTGTTCAAACAAGTGGCTTATCAGAGGATTTCACTAATATGGGTACCACCCTCCAAAAGATTCTCTAAAAAACGTTCATTTTGATGATAAAATATTAAATAAGATCATTCCTGCCTGGATTATGTTCACAAGCTATATATATATATATGTGTGTGTGTGTGTGTGTGTGTGTGTGTGTGTGTGTGTATGTGTGTATATATATATATAAACAGTACAGGCCAAAAGTTTGGACACACCTTCTCATTCAATGTGTTTTCTTTATTTTCATGACTATTTACAGTGTAGATTCTCACTGAAGGCATCAAAACTATGAATGAACACATGTGGAGTTATGTACTTAACAAAAAAAGGTGAAATAACTGAAAACATGTTTTATATTGTAGTTTCTTCTAAACAGCCACCCTTTGCTCTGATTACTGCTTTACACACTCTTGGCATTCTCTCCATGAGCTTCAAGAAGTCGTCACCTGAAATGGTTTTCACTTCACAGCTGAGCCTCATCAGGGTTCATTAGTGGAACTTCTAGCTTTATCGGTGGGGTTGGGAGCATCAGTTGTGTTGTGCAGAAGTCAGGTTAATACACAGCCAGCAGCCCTGTTGGACAACTGTTAACATTCATATTATGGCAAGAACCAGCAGCTAACTAAAGAACAACGAGTGGCCATCGTTACTTTAAGAAATGATCATGTGAATTAATGAATAAAAGCAGTTTGTTGGGAACTGGATGAAAGAACTCAGTTATAAACATGCTCATGAAGGGGTCAGAAATAGTCCAAGAAGCCAGGCCAGGCCAAGAAGCTCTTCAAAAGCAGTCAGTGCATTTCATTTAATCTCTTCAAATCAACTCTCATTTATTTGGATGATGGATGATTTAGTCGGTCGATCGTCCAGAGATTAAATTGAGCCTGGTTTGACTTTTGCCAGAACCTGACTTCATCCACAGCGAGCTGCTGACTCGAGCCATCACAGGATGGAGTGACTTCCTTTCCAGAGCTGTTAATGCTGTCTCTGAGTATCAGATACTGATGTGCACTGTTTTGGCATCTAACAAGTATTTAAAGCAACAAATCCTCCAAATTTCTCTCATCCTTTAAAACAACGAGTTTTTCTCTCAGCAGGATGACGTTGTTACAAATCTGTGATCTGTGGTTAATGTTAAGACCATGGATTGAGTTCAAAGTGCTATGTTAAGATCAGAGGAGCTACATCATCATGGACGTCATGAAGGTTATAGATAGATTTATTTATAGATTTTTTTTTAGTTCCTCCCTGTATGGACGTTGCTGCTCTATAATCACCTCCGTTCCTCCTTTGTTCTTGTTATATTAACTCTGACATACAGATATACCACATGTCTACACCTGAATGTAAACACACACGAGACATGTGCAGAAACGACGCTCTCCTTGGGAGGACAGTCGTCCTTCAGCAGATGAATCTGTTACTTCCTGGATCATATATCACTGTTCTTATTTCAACAACCTGTTTTCAGTCTGAATCCTGACACGCGTGAGCGCTCACAGCCCTGTGGTCTGCCCTCGCTCCTCTGACTCTGCCGCACTGTCTCACTCTCTCTCTTCCTGCTGCCTGTTGAGCGGCTCGTTCGATAATGAAATTATTGCACAGCTTGCTTAGCAAAGCAAGTGATAGCAGTCAACGTGTAGCACCTGTGCTGTCCAAGGATCTGGAGCTACATATAGGCTGCATGTGACTGAAAGGTGACAGGTTCAAAGTAACCAATGAGATCTTACGATTAACCCTGGAGCATCGTGAGACGTGGTCACACCTGTCAGCTGAGGTAAAGAGTCAGGCAGCTGATCTCTGCTCAGGAGGTTTTCAGTGGATGGACATAAATGCATGGTAGTGTCTGCCTTTTTACATTTCCACATGTGGGACTTCAGCCTTTTCAGTATGAAGGCAGACGCCGCTGAGCCTGTGAGCCGGTCGGTGGGAGTACACCTCGAACAGAGTGTTTCATGGACTAATGACTCTGAGCCCAGTTCTGAAGCTCATTCATGTAGAAGTTCGACCTGTACCAAGATGGAGGAACTCAGACGAGCCTGAGTGCTTTTTACTTCACAGCCGTGTTCTTTAAAACTCAGCAGCCTCCGATATCACACTGCCACATGGAGCTGAACCTGTTTGTGACGGCATGTTGCATGAATTAAAAACACAATTATGCCTCAAATGTTCCTGCTGCTCGCTGCACATGGACAAGGTAAGAGACAGCCAACAGGCTGGTTGTGCTCTCATGCAATTAGCTGCATAACCAATGTGTTTAAAAGCTTGTGCAACAGGAAATGATGTGTACAACCACTGTGAGAAAATCTGGTTTGGAAAGTGCCTTTGGGTAGATATTATGACTGATGTTGTGGCGTATTAAAAAAAAAAAGAAATTAGGATGATATTACCCACAGCCGTTTAGCACATTAATGACATCGCTGTTTGCCAGACAGAATTTTTATTTCCTCTCTCTTCTCTGTCTCCCCTCATAGAAGCCATCGATCAATGTCCAGGCATCCGAGACTCCGGCATGAAACGCTTTCAGAAATGTGCTTCCCATCACATCAGATATATGTGTCGGCCCGAGCTCTGACAGAATCTCACACACTCATTAGCAGCTGCTGGACGGAGACGGGTGCCTTCACCAAACCACCATACTGCAGAACAGTACACTTATATAACAATGGACTGTATGGACATACATGATGCTATGTAAATAGCTCTGACAATGATTGTATACAAACACCTGCAGTCCATACATATATATCACGAGGGCTGCTGTGATGGACATTTAATGATGAGGCACTCCGGTGAGAGAAGCACATTGAGCAAAAGCAATAAGCCAACTCACTCCACAGCAGCACAGCCTGGTAAATGATGCTTATTCTTCATTCCCTCACACATTAGCGGTGGTGAATGGTTAGACTCTGCAGCTCATCAGCTTGATGATGGATGAATCCAGTCACTGGCACATCCTTCAGCTCAGGCGCTTTATCACTGACACCACGACCGCTTCCGCCTCCAAGAACCAGCTATCAGGACAAAACTGCCTGACAAAGCACCAGCTCCATTTTATTTTGGCAGCAGTGGCGAGTGTGAAGCCATGTGTTGCTGTTTGTGTGTGTGTGTGTGTGTGGTATAGTCCATGTCCATGACTCCAGACCTGTGTCATATTGTGAGTGAGGTGACAAATGTTTCTCACCCAGTGGGCCATTTAAAGCCGGCCGCCCTCCTGGCTGATGAAGTCAGGGAGCCTCGGAGCACAGAGCACTCGTCTCCCACCAGCATGGTCAAACAGGAAGGTATGAGCGATCACAGCACTCACACTGGCCTCTCCTTCCTGCTCCCTGTCTGCTCACCCCTCAGCACCGCATCATTGAGGAGTGAAGCAGCAGCTGTGTCGCACGCTGGCAGCTCACTGCCATTCACATTCAGAGGCTCATTTCAGAGCCTGGTTCTGGCTCCTTTCTGAGCTCGAGCTTGATGGGGAAATGAGCACATCTTTGTAATATGAGTCACACATGTAGAGGAGGATCCGGGTTCCAAAAAGTGGAGTCCAACATCAGAAATGACCTACTCCAACCCACTGATCAGGAAATGATCGGCAGCATGCAAGAAAAGAAAAAAAAGACTTTTCTTCTTAGAACTCTAAGTTCTAAGAAACTGCAGTTTTCACAAACATCCTGACATTCACCAGTGTTTCAGCTCAGAGACAGGGTGGGCGAAGGCATCCATCAGCTGTGCTCTCCTTCAAGTCATGGATGGAATAAATCAGTTGGCCACACAGTTATAAAATTACAATGTAAAACAGTAGAACAGGTCCCAGTCAAGACAGGATGGCATTTATTATGTGTCAATGAAGGCTCCCCCTCCAGATCCAGTCCAGTGTCTCCATCAGTTTTTCATGTTATATTTTATTATTTCATATTCACCTCTGATGTTAGTAAATATGGTGTGTGTTGATGACTTCCTGTAGCAGTACCTCTACTTCTGAAATACTGAAAGTTCTCATACATTTGGAATCTGGTGTTCTGCCCCTGCTGATGACAACTGACTCACTGTTTCAGTTTGATCATTCAAATACATTTCTTCAGTTCAGTTTACAGATTCACATATAGTTTCTGTGTCTTTTTTCTAAGCTAAGCCAGTGAATTGTGTTCAAATATTTTTCAACTCGTGCATCAGTAAATACATGACTGTTCTTCAAATGGGCTTCAGCCAGTGAATGCATCACAGCTCATGATGCCTGGATGATCAGTGTGACTGAGACTCTTCAGTTCAGTTGTAAAGATGAACAGCTGTATCACCTTGTTAGGCTGTTGTGTTCAGTACAAAAGTAGGTCTCTCATACTGTTTGTATGATGAATAGTTCATCAGCCACTTACCTGCAACAGACGTATCTCTGCATTAACTCTCTGTGTCTTTCAGTAAGCTCTGAGCTGGGCAGTTAGACTCTGCCTCAGGAGTCACCGGGGATTTGTTCAGAGACCTGGTCTGAGCTCACTGTTGGTGGACAGGCTGAATTTAACCCACAATGTTTCATTTTCTATTTAATGGACACAGAAGATGTGACTGACAGATTAAAGATGAAGGGTCATGGAGAAGGAGAACTGGGAGCTGTGATGTCATCGCACCTAAACAGACGAAGGACATGAAGAGAGAGATCTACAGAAACTCAAACTTCATCTATAAGATCAATAATCCTTTTATTTAGAGGCCTGACTCTCTTTGTCTCAGTCATGGCACAGCAGCACACACACACACACACACACACACACACACACACACACACACACACACACACACACACACACACACACACACACTGATGATCCTCTGGCTTATAAGACCAAACCATGAGCGATGATGCCATTTAACACTGCAAGTGGCTCAGCACAGAGTGTGCTGCAAGACAAAGGTGTGCAGCCTGATGACAGAGAAGAAGGCAGAATGTCTGAGGACCGCGCTGATCATACGCTCGTATATTTATGCTTTAATCTACAGATTCTCTAACAGGCTCATTTTGTCTGGGAGATTTCATTGGTGGGCTGAAAGGACAGTTTCCTGGAGATGGCGACAGTGAAGTCATGTTTTCTGCATAGCAAAGAGCACAGTCTGTGCAGGGCCTCTGGGGGGGGGGGGCACAGAGTGGTGAGAGTGCTTCAAACTGCTATCCTCTGGAGGCCTCTGTGGAAAAGTGCTGCTCGTCCACACAACGTTGGAAGAGCAGGTGGCAGATTGGAAACGATCGCTCAGAGACTGAACCTGGGTGGCACCGGAGGCTCCTCACTCAGGAAATGGAAAGTCTTAAATTTTACCAAAGGAATTTGAATGAGTATCACTTCACAGTTAATTTATCAGCAGGAATCGTTGAAGAAATTATGAATATTGTCTGATGGACAAAAGAGCAGTGATCTGTGCTGTGTGCTGTTTTGTTCCCACGATGCACTGTTTCACAATGCATGCTAAAAATAGACCATATGATGAGATAATTATTACCCAGAAATCCACGCTTCCCAGTGGAAGACAAGAGTTCACTTTAACTGTGCTCTGCTCTTCACCATTAATATGTCATACATTAAGATGTAAATGGTAGTTTGTGAACTAGTTATAATTGGCTGAAAGCAGGTGGTTCCCACCCCTACACTTCCTGTTACATCTTATAAGACTGTTCTGTGCAAACCATGCCGAGTGTGAAGTGCCATACATCTATTATTAGTGCATCAGACACTGAATGGACTTTTAGGGTGGGGAGGGCTGTCGGCTGGAAGGCAAAGCCATAAAAACAGCCAATTTAATGTGAACACCCAATTTAGAGTTTTACGGCGGGGGTCTCGGGGTCTCGGGGTCTGGCGGCCACAGGCAGAGCTGACTGAAGCATCATCATCAGCCTCTCAGTCTGAGGAGGATCTTCTGTCTGTCTCTCTCTGCCTCATGCTGCATGTTTCCAACTTCTCCCACAGAACATAATTGCAGCTTCACATAAAACAACAGCTCATGCTATGCGATATCACACCACCAGTTTGCCACACATTGAGGTTTATGGCTGCCTGTTGTACAGACGAGCAGCCCTGTGGATTGCTGCTTGCTGGGAGTGCAGCACATCTCTGCTACAGTCCAGCTCCCTCGGGCTGCTCCAGCCAAGATAACTGTGGTAATAGCCCAGGACTATGTCAATTGTAGAGGGGGGAGGAGAGCAGATAAGAAATGTCTGGAGAGCTCCAAGCAGGAGGGAAATTCTTCATACACCTTGTTGCACCGAGACCCTCCCCTTTCTCCCCGAAGGCGCATTGCTTGATCACGTCCACTAAACTAAATAGAGGTATAAACACCTCAGATGTGTGTGTGAGGTGTAGAAACAATCACCAGCGGCAATAAACCCCTTCTCCAACTTCTCACTCTCTCTTCATAGCGCCGGCCAACAGTGAGCAGAGAGGCAGCTAATTAACCCAGACTCCACACTCACACACACACACTCACAGGTTTCCTCTGTGGCGTGCAGACCTGCGCTCACACAGACGGCCATTACTCTGCCCAGAGCAGGTCGGGCATCAATCAGTCTGTCCTGAGCTGATGCAGCGGGAGGCATTTCCCACTTGAACATGAGAGGAAGCCATGCTGAAGTCCGCTCTCAGACAGACAGGAGTAATTCATGGCAAGACTTCAAAAGGCAGATCCTCCTGTTTGGGCATGAAATGTAAAGTCCTGCTGTAACAGCTTAACGTATAAAAAACTTCCCATCTTGTCACTTTTCTTGAAGTTCTCAGACTTTTCGGGGGGGTCCTGCACTGAGAATCTGTCAGTTGCTGCAAACTGTGACCCTACTGGATTTTTAGGCAAAGTAAATGAAACAGAAGCAATTAAAGTTCTGCGAGCGACCAGCAGTCAGGACAATGATTAATTAAACAGAGCAACTGAGCAGAACAGGGCTGGTGCTCGTGTCACAGGCTGTTCCATAATAAGGCCAGGCTCTCCAAATGTGAGACTTCTGAAGACTGGTTCAAACTCCATAAAGTTCTGACTTATTAATTGTGCACAGGAACTCGCAGCATCTTTTGAGATTTGTGCACTGGACTGAAACAAAACTTCATTCATGGTGTTGGATTTCTATATTTTTCCTTTGCTCTTCTCCTTTTCCGTCCCCAGTCTGATGACAGACTTTGCATTGCAAAATGTTCTTCATTAATATTTAACATCAGAGTTTTGTTTCTTCAGTTACATGTGCAAGATGTTTGGAGCCGCACCTGCAAGCTTCTACTATCTTTGACTTTAATACATCACAATGCACAGACGGCAGAGAATATTCTGATAACTACATAATAAAAAAAATCCAGGCAGGACTCCGGAGGATTTGATAAGCACGGGGTGTTGAGCTTGAAGAGATATAAGTGCTGGGGAAAAGGGAAATGTTGCTTGTAAATGTTGAATAAAGTTGAATGATGGACATTAATGTGTGATGCTTTGCCTCTTGGTGCAGAATTAAAGAAGGATCAAAAGTAGCAGTTCATTTATACAGCTCACTTCAGAAGGACAGCTGGAAGCTGACTTGAAGAAATCACTGATTTACCAGATGAAGGACAAAGATGTTGTGGTATTTCTTTGCCAGATAGTTACAGTGACGTTCATCAATTCAATCATGCTTAATAATGCAAAACAGCAACAGAAGGCAAGTTTGGATGATGTATTTGTTTTGTGAAGCCTCTTAGTAGAATCTCATTTTTCAAATAAGTCTCATTCAAATCTAACTTGAGAGAGATGGATTCAAACATTGTGGCCCATCGTCGTCTCAGACAGAGGTGTTCAGGACATGTGTGGATGTCATCCTCAGACTGAGTGTGCACAGTCTTCGCTGTCGTTGACCACATGATCGGCACCTTTTGCATCAGAGCTCCCCTCGCTGGTGACTGACAGTGCCGACATTCAGATGTCAGCTGCAGGATGTGACACGGCGTGCAGGTCAGAGCTGAGCCGACACAGTGCACTGTACATGAGACAGGAACTCAAAGCTGACGTTAACGCACGGCTCCTGACTGACCTCAGTTCACTCATGACGTTATGAAGTAGTTCAATCTGTGTTTCATTCAGTTCAGGATAAAACTGATCAAACTGATGACTACAGCAGGTTCCTGTAATTTAATGGAAATATGATGAAGTGTTGAGTGCAAAACTAATTACTTTCTGATCCAAATCCAGAAGTAAGGTATGTACACAGGTGAAGTGAGGTGGTGTTTGGAAAAGGCCTGTAAATCTGAGCCCATGATGAAAGCATTTGAACCAGGGTTTGGAGATGTATGATCATAAACTTCCTCTGCACCGTCGACCCACCACATGCAGCTGCCTGTCAGCCCCGCCCCTCAACATCCTGAGTGTGCCACCGTGCCTGGATCAACATGATCCTCTGCCTCAACACTGGCTGAAAAGAAAAAGGGCAGTGGGAGTATAGAGCTATGAGAAGGTGGGAGGTGGTGGCATGCTTCACCCAGGAGACCAGTCCAGGTATTTCATCCTGTTTGTTTCCAGTCTGCTCTGCCACTCATGCAGATCTATGAGTAAACAGCAGTTTTCCAGTCGCATCATCTGAACTCTGATGTTTGTCTCTCTGGGACGTTAACGTCGTTGTTTTCCAGCCACTTTTGATTCACATTGTTAGTTTGCTGGAAAACAACTATGATTTTTCATGAATGTATTTTGATGTCACTGTCGTCGTGGATGAGCCGTCCTGGTGCAGCACAGTGCTGCTGCTGCAGGCTGCTGATGGTGAATCTCCAGTTCACGTAGCTCAGACAGAAGAAAGAGTTAGTGTGAGGCTTCATTTTACTGTCAACCTCCTTCCAGTTTAGTTCAGTGTTTCTCATATGTTGCCTCACGGCAGCTGTCAGAGATATTGTCTGAGCTGTTTTCAGTGGTTTCCTACAGAAGCCTGTAAGTCCTCCAGAGGCCTCTTGGCATCCTCCCTGACCGGAGCTCTACTTGCAACCAGCTCAGGTTCTGAATGTGAATACGGGCACTGTGTATTATCTCGGGGCTCCATCAGCATCATACAGTTAGGAGATCATGAATGAAGAACCAGCAGCTCTGACTCAGTTCCTCTGGGCGTCTGTGACCACACAAGATGATGTCTGCCTGAGTGGGAGAGGCATCTTAAGTTTCACATCACGCCACATCAGCGAGCCCACGCTACATGTCCTGCTGCAGAAACCCTATTCATTTTATCTATCATTTTCACTTTGATACTTTTCATTACTTGTTCATTTGGATTTGATTTTTAAATTTTTGTTTGTTATTCCGGCCAGCTTGACAATTGTGCAGCTGACTGCTCGAGGCTCTTGTGATCCAGATTTTGATTAAACCTGAAAGAAAAATCTTCCACCAAATAAATTGTACACCTCAACAGGGAGACCTGTCAGATTTTTTTTTTTTTGCAACAGCTTTTTTTGTCTAAGATCAGTAGAACTTCTGCTGTTTGAATCCATGGTTGAAGGCAAAACAGGCTTCCATAATTCATGTTTTGATTGTTTTTTTTCTGTGATTCATCATTCATCACTTTAAGGTTTCAGTGTTGCAAAGTATGGTTATGAGTGACCTGTACCTTACCTGCAGCCATTTATCATGTAAATGTATATTCTGTATTTAATTTCTTAAAACTTGTTCTGCCCTGTTTTGCCCCTGAAAATCTAAAATCTGTGCCCTTGAACTGCACATTGCAGCATATCATACAATTTAATAGTATAAGTATAGTATAAACTATAGTATAAAAGATATAGTTGCTTTAGAAAAAGGTAAATACAAAAAGTAGCAACTGTCAGATAAACATTTCAGGACAACTCAGACTCAACTTAGCCCAAACAGCTCGATACATCAGGTGGTTTGTGGTGATGAAACACTGCTCCAGAGCATTAGAGAGTGTTATCCTTTCTTTGGTATCCAACTTGAGTTTGTTTCCAGTGGCTCTCAGAAGTGTGCTCCTACAAGTGGTACTGGAAGAGGCCTGGAACCACTGCATTTAGAAACAAGGTAAATAACACTTCATTCGACCCCCCTTCAAATAAACACTGTTATTGAGTGTGTTTGCATCAGTCAGAACACATTTTTAAATACATGTACAATACTGTGCGTCATGAGTGGCCTGTACAAACACCACTGACTGCCCATCTGGACTGGAAATGTTTAGAATATTTTCAATTCTTTAACTTTGTATGAACTGAAGCAATCACTCATTTAGTTAGTAAATAATTTTAGAGTGTACCAAAAAAAAAATGTCTGATGACAAAACCAGTCATTAAGATAAGTTAAGATGAGACAAGGTGAGATAAGATATTCCTTTATTAATCCCACACTGGGGAACGAGGCAGCAGAAAAGACAGCAGAATAGAAAGGAGTATCAGTGAAGTCACAATGAATAAATGGTAAATAAGCAATATAAAGAAGAGAGGTATGCAAAGTATTTACACTTTAACTTACAACTAACAACTTAAACAAAGCAACAAAAGAAAAATGAAAAATATGTAAACAATATTTAACATTGTAGACGGGACAGTTGAATTAAACAATTGAATTAAAGATGAGATTGAATTAAATGTAACACATGTGATAGCTAATATGTTATGAAATATAAAATATGTAATGTGAAATATTAAAAACTTATATGAGCCTCTAAATGGAGGTCAGAGGTCAAAATCTGCCACAGAACTGATTTTATAACAACTATCAACCAACACTGCCGCCGTGTGGTGTAACAGAGTATTGCACCTGACGCTGGCCTCGGAACCATTGTGTCCTCATTGTTTCCTTCCGGAACCTGATCTCTGACGGTAAAAACCCTGAAATCAAAAGCTCAGCCTTTCTGTTGTTTAGGGATTTATCAAGTGTAATTTTAGGGCTCACTTGCTTCAAAACGTGCCTTAAACCTAACGTTTATCTCACATCGACACATCGGATGTTATGAATGTTAGTTTCAAACATGGCCGCCGTGTTTTTGACGCCTGTTGACGTTTTTACATGTTAACTTTCTCGTGTTCGCCACAGTGTCTGACGACGTTCATGAGGTAAGACTGAAGAGTCAGACCTCTTTAATTCATCCTCCTACAACACTGTTAACAGAATCTACAAACTGAGACAATGAAGCTGTCTCAATCACTGACTCATAAAACACGACTGTTGTTGTTCAGTGCTACGTTAATGTTGCATTGGCCCCGTTGACATGTCGCTTTATTCTGCTTGCAGGTAAAAGACGATGAGTAAAGAGTCCAGAATGAAGGCGACAATAAACCAGAAGCTGACAGAGATGGGGGAAAGAGAGAGGTGAGATCAAATACAACAACCTGCAAATATATAAATAAACGATCCTGTATGTTGTTGAACAAAGTTAATGAACTGTCAAGTTTAGTGTAGTTCGTTATTTCTCCCTCTTACATCCTGTGTCAGTCAACATTGTGACTGTTTGCATGTGACAGTAAAGATGTTGTTTTCAGTAAGTTTTCTATAACTTATTATTGAGTGTCTGTCTTCATATAGGCCTGACATACTCATACTGTATTCCATTCTTCATCAGATAGTGGTTGAAGCTGTGAAATAACTCATCTCCATAGTACTTTTTGTCTAGTAAAACATGAGGAATATCTCAATACTATACATGTCAGACTTGACCTCAACATATTGGTTAAGATCCAGAGGAGTCCAGCTGTTATAATTCAGTTCAGTTCAGTTCAATTCAAAGAACTTTATTTGTCCCCAGGGGCCAATTCACAGGCACACAGAGAAGTAAAACAACAAAACAAAGTAGTGGCATAGCAACAGTACAACACAATAAGATAAAAAAAGAGATAAGTACAATAGTAGGAAACGCCATAAAGGATTATCAGACAGAAGCACAGGTGAGGATCTGTCTTGGAATACAGTACATCATGAATACTGAGCTGAGGTGGCACCAAGCTACAAGGAAGACTGTTGCTCTGTTGTGTGTTCATATTTTTAAGATAAGATAAGATAAGATAACTTTTATTGATCCCCCTTAGGGGAATTTACTTGTCACAGCAGCAGTAACAAACAGTAAACATTAACTCAAAAATAAATACCAGTAAGTGGCCAATTAAGAAATAAGGCAGCAATAAAAAACAAGAAACAATAAGTGGCCTAAGACAATAAAGTGACAAGTGAGGTAAAGTATTTACATTATGTTACATGTTTTCCTTGTCTTTGGCATCCAGAAGTAATAGACATACTATTATTCATATGAGAATAAAGATGCTATAGATGCTATTGCACAGAAATTTCTATGTTATTGCACAGGAAATATTACATTATTACATTATTTGCACTGTACAGCAGAAAAAATGCAGTCATGACTTAAATGCAGTTATTTACTGTAATGAGGTGTTAAAGAGTCTTATTGCCGTGGGTATGAAAGACCTGCGGTAGCGCTCCTTCTTGCAGGGAGGGAGTCTCAGTCTGTTGCTGAAGGAGCTGCTTAAAGCTCCCACAGTCTCATGCAGGGGGGGAGAGGGGTTGTCCATGATAGATGTCAGCTTGGCTAACATCCTCCTCTCACCCCCCTCCTCAATGGAGTCCACAGAACAGTCCATGACAGAACCAGCCCTCCTGACCAGTTTGTTCAGTCTCTTCCTGTCCCTCTCTGTGCTCCCCCCTCCCCAGCAGACCACTGCATAGAAGAGTGCAGACGCCACCACAGTGTCATAAAAAGTCCTCAGTAGAGTCCTGCATACTCCAAAGGACCTCAGCCTCCTCAGCAGGTGCAGACAGCTTTGGCCCTTCTTGTATAAAGCGTCTGTGTCATGTGACCAGTCCAGTTTATTGTTAAGGTGAACACCCAGGTATTTGTAGGTCTCCACCCTCTCGATGTCCAATCCCTGGATGTTCACCGGTGCAGTCTGGGGTGGCTTCCGTCTGAAGTCGATCACCAGCTCCTTCGTTTTTTGCCATGTGAAGAAGCATCATGCTGCATAATGTGAATAGTGCATCATGATGTTGTCAACATCATCGAGTGAATGGCACAAAGTGTCAGCTGTCATTAATAGTATGAGCCAGAACCATAATGCTCCATGTGTTTGCATCTTCTTTCAGACTGAAGGAGCTACTGAGGGCGAAGCTCACTGAGTGTGGATGGAAGGACCAGATGAAAGCTCACTGCAAAGGTACAAATTACAGCCATGTTGTTGAAACACATTGCAAAGACAGTCCTCGACTTGCTGCTATCGATTGACAGCAAAAGAAATGCAAGATGTCATCATCTCCTTACTCAACTGTGGATCTTAGATGTCCACTTTAAAGGCCCAGTTTTATTGCTCATGTAACTGTGAAATGGATTCAGACATATTTAGAGAGTCTGAATATAGATGATATATTCAAAACAACATTTTCTGCATTTTTTCACACAAACTTTTCACGGCATCACTAAGTATTATTGACTTCATTTAGTTAACGAATGTGTCAATCTATAGAGCAGGATCAAATGTTGTTGTTGTCAGTTTTCACTCTGAAGCTATAGTTTGGTTTTACATTAACTTTTAATACATAGCTGTTGTGTTTGAAGCCTGTGTGTCGCTCTGTTAGAGCAAAAAAAAAACACTAGAATAAAAAAGACTGGTGCAATATTTTCAAAAGCAGAATGCCTGTGTTTTAAAAGTCAGTCAACAACAGACGCTCTGCCCTGTCATAGTGGCCACAGGTGGTAATAATAATCAACAATGACTCTGTTCTATTCAAGTGTCCCTGTAAGTCATGACAGTGTGACAGTGAACCGTCATGCACAGATACCTGAATCTGAAGCAGCTCTATCATTAATAATGTGCTTTCCATACAATAACATGTCTGAATGTCTTCTGTGAAAAAAGTCTTTTGTGTATGTGTCCAACATGTGAACAGAAGTTAAACATAGCTGGTGTGTATTTCACTGGAAGTGAGCAAAACACATCCTTCTAATTGCAAAGGAATGTTTAATGCTTTAAGAACAGAGATCATTTAGGACAGAACAGTACATACAAGTACATACAAGTATTTGACTGTTGGAACTCTGAAGGTATTTTACTATGGAACTCCTGTTCTGCTCCACCAGCTGCTTGGAGCAGGTTTCTGGTCACCGTTATTTTAGGCATTGTTGAAATATCATCATCTTTTTTTCCCTTTTTTTGTAGAGGTCATCAAAGAAAAGGGCTTGGAGCATGTGACTGTGGAGGACCTGGTGGTGGAGATCACCCCTAAAGGAAGAGGTATTTTCACTTGACTGTTGAAGTGATGGTGCAACACGTAGTACAGAGCTCTCTGTTGGGCATCGTTCATGGCTGTGCTGCTCGAGTTAAGATGCTTCCTGGCCTCAGTTTTACTGCACCTCTCTCATTAGACTGCCTGTGTGTGAATGAAAGCCCTGTTGATGAGAATGTGCTTCTCTTGCAGCCTTGGTGCCAGACAGCGTCAAGAAAGAGCTTCTCCACAGAATCAGAGCCTTTTTAGCTCAGCATGCCACCTGAACTCACTCTAATCTCCCCAGACCACTTGCCTTTAATCTCATGACACAGAATATTTTTAATACATTGATTTACTTGAATATTAAAGATTTTATTAGTTGATTCTTTGGTTGCATGGTTTTGCTGATTCCTTTATCGTGTGTTTGTAAATGCACTTTCCTTGCACCTGTAGTTGGCCTTTGTGTACGACATGTGCTGTTTAAATGCAGTGTTTCATTTATTGGACAACAGTCATTTTAAAAACAATATATAACAATGCTAATATATTTGAGTAGCAACTTTTACTGTCTCTTCATTAAAACATTTGTAGCAGTTCTTCTTTTTAAATGGTTGTTTTATTGCTTTTTTTAAAGGTGGTATTGGGTTGATTCATAGTTGATTGATTGTATTTTGTATCATGATGCAGCCCATCAATTAAATACTGAAAAACATGATTAATGCCACTGCCCTGAACATGTTCAGTGTGGTCACTCTGTCAGGCACCATTCGCTCACATAACACAAGAAATTCAGCTGAGGATGTATCAAGTTCATTTCAAGGTGAAACTTCTTACTGACTCCATAAATAAAGTCTTTGTTGTCTGTGAAATACTTGTTCCACAGTGGTCCTGAAAAACTGTGAAACAGTCGGTGTGATTTCATTTACACTGAATAACCTCAACAAGCAAAAGTGTCAGAATGACTTGTAGGTTTTGTTCTCTTTGATCTTCTCTCTTGGGCGACACTGTAGATCTGCAGTTCAGTATGAAAGTAGTGCCTGTCTCCCTGGGACATGCACTTCACATCTAAACTCTGTGTGTAGTGTTTTAAGCCCAGTGTGAACACACAGCTTTATCCTGCTTCTTCACAATATGATCAAACAAGAAAGTGATGAGAATAAACAAAACGTAGACATGAAGAAAAGTCATTTACCGTAGTAGCATGAGTCACACCCAGCTGTTGCTGTGAATGAACACTGCCCTCTGATTACATGGACTTCAATCCAAAGAACCATGATCCTCTAATGACAAGTCTGCTGATTCCACAAATGTTGGGATGCTGAGTAAAACGTGAATTATAACAGGATGCAATCATTCACAAGCTGTGTTTACAGACAACAGTTTGACAAAGACTTTCCCAGCACTTCTAATAATCTCCTTCGGACAATCACCTTTTTTACAAATTAGTGAACCCCATCCTCGCTTGTGAACGACTGAGTCTTTCCAGGATGAACCTTTCAGACCCAATCATGATCCTCTCACCTGTTACCAATGAACCTGTTGATGATCCAAACAGGTGTTTCTGGATCAGTCCACAACTTTCTCAGTCTGTTGTTGCTCCTGTCACAACTGAAACATGATGCTGTCATCAAATTCAGAATAAGCAGATATTTACAAGATCAATGAAGCCGATGAGGTCAGACATTAAATATATTGTCTTTGTGCTGTTTCCAATTGAGTAAATGTCAAAAATAGCAAATTATCACCATCTGTTGTATTTGTGTTACACAGTCTCCAAACTGTTGTGGAATCAGGGTTGTACATCCCAGAATAACACAAAGTTTCCAACAGAGGCGTGTGTGTGTGTGTGTGTGTGTGTGTGTGTGTGTGTGTGTGTGTGTGTGTGTGTGTGTGTGTGTGTGTGTGTGTGTGTGTGTGTGTGTGTGTGTGTGTG
>JBBMOC010000086.1:811866-833576 GCA_037975185.1 Centropyge bicolor
TACCAAGAAGAAGAGACGAGGAGGAAGTGGAGGTGCGCAGCATTCTTCCTGAAATATTGCTGCATTCCGCTCATCAGCTGATAAGGCTGCGTGTTTGGAGAGCAAACAGGAGTTAAAGGACCTGCTGTAAACGCTCTGTGGTGTGACAGCACCTGGGCAGAGCCACAGGTCTGATACCGAGCGCTCGCCCTCTCATTACCGTAACACAGCTGCTGATTTTGATGCTAATTTGTGTTGAGTCATTTTCAGTAAGAAATAACAAGCTCTGGCTTTGCTGGAAAGAGCTCTGCTCAGACTGTGATAAAGCAACTGCCTTATTAGTTTGGAGCCGACAGCCAGCTCCATTAGCTCGTGTTCAGCAGTTGCTTTTGGGAAAACGGGGAGAACTCTGTTGACCCTCGTGATTATTGCTAATTTTGCGGAAGAGTGTGCAGCTCGCTGGGTGGGAGAATCAGTTCAGGCTTAAAGATGATTAACGTGTCTATTTCAATTCACATCAGGTTATTATAGGTGTTCCTTCTGGCTCTGCAGAATCATCCCTCACACACGTCCTGTGTTGGCCCTCTGATCGTACAATAGATAGGTGCAGGCAGCAGGTTGGCCTGTGTGTGTGTGTGTGTGTGTGTGTGTGTGTGTGTGTGTGTATGTGTGTGTGTCTGTGTGTGTGTGTGTGTGTGTGTGCGTGGCGTTGGCAGTGTGAATCAGCTGAGGCTCATGTGGCTGGCCCGGCCTTGCTCCCTGCGACCCAGCGGGGCTCAGCCACCAGCTGCCTAGCACCCACTACACATTCCTGCTTTATTCCCAAGCCTGCCTCCCTCAGCTCCGCCGCTCAGGACGAAATGTGTACCAGCTGCAACATCATTAAGTAAATGGGATCCTTGCACAGTGTTTTTTTAAGGCACGGGATTGAAAAGTTGGCCGGATCAGTTTTGTGAAAAGCATGTGAAAGATGAATGAGCACACGGACATGAATCCAAACACACACACACACACACACACACACACACACACACACACACACACACACACAGTGGACTACATGTATTGACTGTGTACAGTAAGCTGCTCCAGACATGTAAAGCACTAAAGCTGCTGGTCAGTTATCTGAAATATGGACTGCTGTTTAAAGTCTGTGCATGTATTCATGGTTCTCAGTGGATGAATCCTCATGACTGTGGTGGGTCTCTGGCATTTATCCTCTAGCACCATGATGTTGATTGATTGATTGGTTTGTTAATGAGACACTGAGACAACCATTGGACTGACTGGATTTCTCATCTTTCTCAAGTCTCAAGTCACGTTTTCATTTGTCCTGTACTTTATCTTATGGCCAAATACCTATTGTTTACATCAGCTTTCACTGCACATGCTAAGCTAAGATTGTGAACATGGTATCATAGTATCAGCATGCTGATATGAGCAATGACCTCAAAGCCCTGATGTTACTTTATACACGTTGAAGCGGTCAATACTTCAGCAACATTTCACTGTGAGAATGATGTGTTTCACCTTGGGGCCTGTCAGGGTCTCATAATAAACTTGTTCCTTTCACTACTAGCATTGCTGGAGTTTTTAGCCCTTCAGACTGCAGGCCTCACACTCTTGTTTCTTCATCATTTGTTTTCTCTCTACTGTCCACAAAGCCGCACGTCAAACTGCTGCTAATAATGCACAGATGCATTATAGGTCCACAAGGTGTTCCATAAATCACATTTATTATTTTAATCGTTGTCACACACACATGCACTCACCCTAAAGGCTTAACCTCTGGAGTTTCACACACACACACACACACACACACACACACACCATTATTTGCATACCAAGACAGTGCACACCACAGTGTCCACATCCACTACAAACCATTAGACAACACACAGCCAGACATACACACCCTTCCCTCCAGACTGCCGTCACAGCACTCCGAGCACAGCTGTCAAAACTCAGGGACTTCCAACACAACAATAGTTCAAATGGCTGGGGAGGGCCAGAGAGAGACAGAGAAGACATGTAGCGGATGCTGAACTGACACCAGGTTGGGCCTCTGCAGGTTGGATCTACGTTGCCGCCCCCTCCCCTTCACTCCCTTCTGTCGCTCACGTTATCCACGTCTTCCTCTGTCTCACACTCTCTCTTTCCTCCCCTCTCCTCTGCTCCAGGCACGGTCCACTGTTGTCTCACATCAGCTCTCATAACAGCTCCGGGAAGACCTCCCTCAACCTCACGCCTCGCATGTGAGTCCACACGTCCAAGAGCAGTAATAACACTGAAATCCTCCAAATCAGGTCATGTCAAATTAAGGGAGGTATTTCGGGAGCCCACCCAAGTCTCCGAAGGGGTCAACTGAAAGCTTGCTCGAGGCCAGATTTGCATGTCAAAATACACTGGATGATTCAGACTACATCCCAGAGTGTGGCTGAAGC
Organism: Centropyge bicolor; assembly: GCA_037975185.1. Classification (NCBI taxonomy): domain Eukaryota; kingdom Metazoa; phylum Chordata; class Actinopteri; family Pomacanthidae; genus Centropyge; species Centropyge bicolor. The sequence goes on from JBBMOC010000086.1 coordinate 814,290, forward strand.
TCGTCTCTAAATCTCTCAGTCTCTTCAGATGCTGAGGATCTGGCATGTGAGTGTGCAGTCAGGTGTGGACACGGGTGAGAAATCCTGCTGGCACGCACAGACTGGCAAATCAAAACTTTGGCCCTAATTGCAGCGAGCAAGTGCTCCTCGGTTGAGCTGGCTGCAATAATATTTTTTCACCAATTCCATCTCAAATCCCTGTTGAGAAGAGAAAATGTAGCCTTGAGAAGTTTGCATTGATTTCAGCTGCTGACCTCAAACCCTGTGTTTCCTGGGGTTGATTTAGATGCAAAAATGTCGTCTAGTGATGTAATAAATTTGCACACCTGAAGCTGCTGAAAGTGCATAATGGTCACTTTAGCAGTGCTCCAGTGCACCTCCTCAGTGTCCTATTACTGGATATATGACCTGCAGGAATCCATTCTTCAGCTACAGAGATCACTTCTATCTCAGCTTTATCTCTGATAACACTGAGATGTGTTAAACACTGATAAGGTTTGGACCTTGCTTGGACTTACAAACAATCATTTGGCAACTCAACAAGCATTCCAGGGAAGTTCACTCTGCCCAGTGATTTACTGCCAGGATGTGGCCGTATAGCCAGAGAGGGTAGGATCCAGGTTGAAGTAGCTGGTGGCACGACAGGTCAGCAAGATAGCTGAGCCGCACAGCAGTCTGGGAGTCATTGAGGGAGGCTCCCGGGGGGGCCGCTGACTGGAAGGAGGCGGTAAATCCCCTTTTTGAGGACTTTGTTTTCTGCTGATGTTGTGTAACATTTTGTGCAATTTCAACAATTTCAGCTAATCTGACTTCACACAGTCGCTCTCTGTAAAGCCAAATGTGTGAGGTTTGGAAATGAAGAGAAGGATGGATGGTTGCAATTACTATCTGTGATGCACAAACACAAACACATCCCATACTAGTGCCTCATTTTTCACACTTTAGAGACAAGGTCTGAACTAGATGGTTTCTATGTAAAAGTACCTGTTTTGTCAAATTAAAATATGTGTAAGAATATTCTTTATCGTTATTGTTAACAAGCCCCATCAAAAGACCGAAAGCAAAACTGAATTCATCCTTATTTAGTATTGTCTTTGTATCCAAAGCCTGATATTTCTGACTTTCACTATAGTTTATCATGAGCCAGTCTCATATACACACACAGCTGCTGTACTCACTAACCAGTGCACCAAATGTTTACTGTTTACTCATGAAAAGTATGAAAACCATTTGCTAAAAAGAAAGATATGTTATTTTGGAAAAATAGTTTTGAAGATGTACAATACATCTTCAGTATAGAAACCAACACATTTGGGCTTGAGAGCCACAGACAGGCCAGGGAAGTAATGTCACTTGAACCAACCCAACATGAAGGTGTAGGTCAGAGATAACACACAACTTGTAGAGAGACTTCATGCATTTGGAAGAAAACTCACAACTCAAACTTCTACTGCTCTGCAGCCAGGTTTATTATTGTTTTATTAACTTCTATATCTCCAGTGAAGTGATGAGATGTATGAAGGTCTTTTTCTCTGTTTATGATGGAACAGCATTTGCTTTGAATACAAAGAGGCTGGTAACATCATTAAGAGAGGCGTCAACTCAACTCAGCTCACTGACATTCAGTCAGTTCTGTCAGTTCTGTCTGTTATTACTCCCATTCTAAACTAACTGAATAGCCCTGATGTAGATTAAACCCTTTAACTAATTATTAACTAATTATACTAATTGATTTTATGGCCACTTGGGGGCAGCACAACAGCTGTAAATATAACAATAATAGAATGTCACCTGACAAAGTGAATATGGTAAATAGTTAGCAAACAACTGATTAACTTTCAGCAGATATGGACCAAGATTTGTGTCTAATCACTGTATCTCTGGTCACATGACAAACTACAATATTTGCTCTTCTTTTAGCTCTGTTTTGATCTCCACCGACTCCTTCAGGAGATATCTGACTCTTGTGCTGCTGTTTGGTGCTGGGCAGGAAGTGTCCAATGGGTTTTTATATCAGAGCTTTTTCAGCTGGCAACATGGTTAACGAGAGCCGTGACAGCGAAGAAAAACAGTCAAAGTGTAAGCTATAAAACAAAAACAATTAGCTGAAAGATGCTAACAAGGTGTGGAGCTGAGGGAAACTGTGAAGTTGGATAATAACTAAAGCTGTGGATTCATCAGTGACACTGCCATTCATTCCATTCTTCACATACAACTGTTGATTACAAGCTTTATTCTCATGTTGGCTTCTCTTTAGTGACACATTAAAAATGAAAATGAAACAAATCTAAAATCTTTGACCTCTGTCCTTTGGCATGAAGAAACACACACTCTTCAAGCTGCCATGCATGAGCAAGTTAAAGTCTGTTATTTCCATTCAGAGCAATCACTTGCTGCTGTTGATACAGTAGATGAAAATGTGCTATAGCCATGGCTGCGACGACCTTTCCTTCCACATGTTCACCACAGTGAATTAAACAAACACACATCCCTAACTCATCTGCATGCTCCATCTGAGCTGATGTACACAGGTCCTCAGCAGCCGAAATGAGAGGCCAAGCACTTCTCAAGTGCAAGGAAATGGTGCGGTTTCACAATTCCGAGATTAGGACTGAAATCTGCAGCTCTCCACACCACGTTAAGTGGCTGTGGTGCACACACAAACCCACTGAGACCATAGAAACATACACAGCGGTTTAGTGCTGGGCTCCGGCCAAGATAAATGACTGCTTCAGGTGAAAACAAACCGTGGCCCCAGCACACTCGTTTTTTTCCATCTGCAAGTTTTGGGGCGACGTCTCTTTGTGTGTCAACTGTTCTTACACACAGGCTTTGGCTCCTCCACCCTCCAACACTCCTCGGGCTTGTGAATTATTCAGAATGAGGAATCAAAGTTGAAACGGTGATCAGCAGACTCAAGTGCTTCACGTGTGCCGAGGACTGACGGAGGAACGAGTGCTTTCAAATCCATTACACCAGATGTTTGTGACATGAAGTTCAGGACAATAAGAGAAGGGGATCATGAAGCTCGATCCTGAAAGACATTTTCACATATTACAACTTCAGAGCCTCACACACAAAGTGAACGCCCTCCAGCTTACAGCTGACCACAGTAAAAGTCCAGGCTATACCCAGAGCTGCGTCCTGATGGGGATTTTTACCTTTGCTGTGTTGCCGGGTCATTTACCTGTGTGCAGTTTCATAATCATATGCTTGTGTTTATGAGCCAGCAATGCATATTACGAGCTATTATGACTGCGGTGTGCAAGATAGGGGCCCATATACAGCCATTCCTTAGCATTTACTGTGCCAGAAGAGCAGCACAACAGGACTGGGGAGTCTTTTACGTGAAGATTATAACACCATAACATCAAACCTGAAGGTCTACCTTCTTTTCAAATGACTTTAGTTTTGAATGTGTAGATACTTTGTTCTAAAAACCGGAAAAGAATCATGATTAACAATATGATTTTTTTGTCCTCAGCACCTTTGAGTGATCCCACCTGAAGGTTTTGCATGATCACCTGCGTGCCTCCTGAGGGAAGTGGGAAAAGCCTGTCAAGGCCCCGAATGGTTTCAATTAAGAGAACAATTGCTTTAGTCACACAATTATGAGCTCAGGGTGACTAAATGCAAAAGGCCCTGAAGGAGCGCAGCTAAAGATCTCTGGCATCCCATTCAATGCGGTCCGCCCACCCCCCGCTGCTCACTACTGGGACCACCAACTGGGAGCAACATTACTGAAATGAGCAACAACAGCACGGTTCTGCAGCAGCCATGAGTGATTCAGATTTAACTGACAACCAAAAGCACTGCAGTGTTACAGAATGAGCAACGAAGGCTACTGAATGATGAGATCAGGGTGCGAGAATGAATGATTCATCAAGGTCTTTAGTGTCGTCATTAAACAGTTGTTAGGAGCTCCAAAATGTGGAATCACATTTGAGTCAGAGATTCATGATGATTTTATCTGTATATTACTTAGTGGAGGAGGAAGTACCGGGATTCTTTACATAAGTAAAATGATCAAGACTAGAATTTAAACATTTAAAATCTTTGTAAAATCAGCAAAGATTTGTAAAATGTAAAATGTGTAAATGCATAAAAACAGCCTGTCCTTTATTATTGTATATTACTTCGATATTTGATTATTATTACTGATGCATTACCATGTAAGCAGTATTTCAATGCTACTTGAGTTAGGTGAGTTTGTGGAAGGTGCATCTAATGATAACTACTTGTGGGTAGTTGAATCTAACAATCTATCATACTTCATAAACTGGTCAGCCTAGCTGTCGGATAAATCCAATGAAGTCAAAAGTACAATATTTGCCTCAGAAATGTGGTACCTAAACATAAACACAGCGCTGCTTTGAGCTGAATGCTAACATGAGTACGCTAACATGCTCACCATTAGGCTACAATGTTTACATGCTGATGTTAAAGGTTCTACATATGGCATGCACTACCACTAGGTGTCGCACTAAACCACCAGTATTTCAGACCAAAACAAGATACGACGAGATAAGATATTCCTTAATTACATATGGTCATGTCAGCCACACCTCCACCCTAAGTCCAACTGGACAGAAAGAAAACAAAACTCACCAAAACTTTGTTCGTCTTTGCTCTGTTACGACAACCACAGACTCTGTTTGGGTCAAAATAAACTATATTGATATTTAAAATCTCATATAGAGAGTGAAGCAGGTATAACGTTCACCATCTTAGTTTAGCGTGTTAGCATGCTAGCATTTAACTGAGACAAAACTACAGCTGCAACCGCGTGCTGACAAACGTGTGAAAGCTCCAAGAGGTTTACCACAGCCTTCGTAAAGTACCTGGCAAAGAACATGTTTCCTTCTGTCCGTGTTGTTTGATATGTTTTGCTTACACTGAAATGTTGTTCCCCATCCTGATGGAAACACCTACGATCCATGCACGAATGTGTGGAACACTTCAGGGTCCTGGTTTGAGGGTTTGAAAATATGGTCACCCACAGCTAAATGCAAGGTGTAGCTGAGGCTGATGGGAACGTCACCAGTTTTCTGAGCCGATGATGAAAAGTCAGGGGACCACTATATCGGTCCCAAATTTTATAACAATCCATCAGATAGTTGATGAGATATTTCTGTCTAGGTCAGAGAAAGTGGACTGACATCGTCATCCCAGGAGCTATGTTATATTACACAGTCACCATCGAGGCCTTCTTCAACTTAGAAACACTATCAACACAGTAGCAATGCTCTGTAATGACGTCGTTTCAGTCACTGATCTCAGAAGCAGAAATTGCCACAGCATTACTCATAGCTAACATAACGGACTTAATATACCGTATTCTGATTGGTCATCTCCAGCTGTGCAATGCTGGTCCCAGTCCAAGTCCAATACATGCTATAAATGCTCAGTTCAGATCACATCTGGTTGTTTATATGGCCGACAACATTAGCATGCTGTTCAAATTCCCCGCTGGCCATTTGAGCCATTGCTGCAGACAGGAGAACATATACAGGCATTTATTCTTGATCTGCTGACAGATGATTAGACTGCGGACAGATTCCTAACCTCATGCATCGACTGGCCCACTTTACATGGCAGGTTCAGGTAAAGCAAGTGAACCAGCCCTACATCCCTGATGATAAAGACATGTTTGCAGTGAAGCTATCTAGCACTATACTGAGCTCATGGAAAAGCTCTAGATGAATGGCCTAATAATCTTTTAAGATATCGGTATGTATACAGTTTGTGGAGAGATTAGCTGCTGAATTAATCATTGGATGTACTCATGTTTGTGAAATCCCTTTCACATGCCAGAGGGGGGCTCTGACATTCCATAGGCCTCTCCTCCTCCTTCCCTCCTCGCCCGTCTGCTGAGTGCAGCGTCGAGCGCCGTCAGTGTACACGAATGTAGATTTCATACGCATGCTCTCACAAGTCAACAGGTTCTAAATGGGTTGATAAAATCTGTAGCCATCTTGGGTACACTATTAAGATTTGTAACTCAGCAGAGCCGCAAACTTCCACTGGGCTCAGGCTTTGCTTTGGCAACAGGATTTCTCCTTGGAGAGGAATGAATGTGCAAATGTGTTACAGGTGGGATTCATTAAACTGAGACCTGGCACACTGGTACTCGCTCTGCACAATTACCATGTTACAAAACCAGGGAGCAGAGTAATGCTAACATACACTTAAACTGTAGATGAGCAAACACATCATGCACAAAAAATGGAAACGGGAAAAAAAGTACGAACACAAACATATTGCACTCACGTGCACGTGCACGGCCTGCACGCACAGCTGAGATTTAAAGGGCTGGTTTCACTGCTCTCCCATGAGCTCTTCAAAACAAAATACACGTAACCTATAAATGGAGCAGTTTGTGCCCGTGTTATTTCACAGAGGTGGAAGAAAGAAAAAGTTCAAATTTCACGAGATGTTTTTACCCGTATTCAGGCTCCACTTCCCGCTCTTCTCAGATAAAGCTTTGAGCTGTCAGTCCTGCACATTTGATGATTTATTTTAACATGTGCTCCTTACCTACACATGTTTCTGAGTGCTCCAGCCTATTCTCATCGTCTGAGCCGTGCTGTTAATTTCTATGAATAATGTATGTGGTGTGTTGTTTCAGTTGACTGAGCTGCTCACATCACAGAGCATTCTTTCAGATTACAGCTTCCTCCACCCTCCAGACCAGTAAAGAACTGAAGGCATTTATTGTGCAGTAATACTGAATATGCAAGAGCCGTGTGGAAAGTGAAGGTGTTGGACAGATCCTAATGATCACTGACTACTACAATGCGTGGAATTCGTTTGCAGTGTTGGAAGCAATAAAGTCTTGGGTCATACTGCACTAATGGGAACTGGCTCGCATACTTGTGTGCTTTTGATTTGATTTGAGGCGTATTTGAAATTTTCTCTTGTAAACTCCAGGACTGGCAGCTGTTTTTTGTCCCACCACGCATACACTTGTGCGCTCTCTGAAAAGTGCGTCTGTGATGACGTACGACGAGCTCAGGATGCACGCTCGGCTGCGTGGGTCGTGCACCAAGAAAGAGAAAATGTAACCTTTTAAGAGGAAAATTAAAAGTTGAAATTGAAGGATGTTAATCCAGGAAGTTGTCTCAGGGGGTGTGTCGTGCAGTAAAGTGGGTGTGTGAAGTAGTGAAGGCCGCAGACAGACCCTTCCCGACTCTGCCTGTATTGTCACTTGTGAGCAAAGTGGCTTGCTTTGAGTAACATATGAAATAGGTCAATGGTTGCACTTGAAGCAAGCCTATTATGTGATATAAGGGTCGTAAAGGCAGCAAACTGACTCAGTAATATCAGCTGTAAAGCAATCTGCAGCTAAAGTTCACTAACATTAGCCAACATTAGCCACTATAAACTACTGGTCACACCACACCAAGCAAGGCTGAGGCAGTAAAAGCTCCAGAGAAAGGTGCATTGTACTGATGTGTTATTTAATGATGATACTACTGGTTCTGTCGTCTTTTATACTTCGTATTTACTCTCTCCTGTCTGCTCTGGTGGTGGTTATCTGGTTGGTTGCAGTCACATGATCAGTGCTTGGCGTGGGTGGACTGTGCATCAACACACGATGCAACCACCAAAATTCAAACAACTGAGTCGGACCCCTGCCCTCTCAAAGAGCTAGGAACAGGGATCTGCTTCTGTCCCTCATTAGAAAAAGCATAGGGACCCCTAGCAAATGTGCCCTTAATGAAGGCATCTTGCTCTTTGGATTCGGGCCTTGTGCCATATTCCCACAAGCCAACCACTGTTCTTGGTCCTGCCATATTAATGCCAAATAGTGTGAATAAAAAAACGTAATCTAAAATGTAATCAACGGAGGATGAGGAAAATCATTGCATTGCCTACAGACTACTGATCTTATAGGTTTCAAACAAACTCCCACCATTTTTAAAAAGCAAAAACAGGCGAGCTGTAAAGTGTTTCTTTTGTAAAGATTGAAAACATTTTCATCAGGTCTGATGGATCTTCAGTCTCAAGGTGTCATATATCAGTAAGCTCATGGTACTTTTTTCTCGTAAGTACACAACAGTGTACACCTGGCAGGTACTGGGTGTAAACGTCCAGAAGCGACTAATCTCTACACAAAGTCTCCACTTCCTTTACAGCGCGGCTCAGGTTGAACTGGTGTGACCGTCTCCTGACAGTTCACCTCTTGCCCTGTCGGACTTCATGGTCGTGACGTAGCCATGTAAAGTTAATTACATTATATGATCATCATTTTCTCATGGTGTCCTTTTTTTGAATGAAAGCGTTGATGTTTCTGTTACTAACTTCCAATACATCAACAAAAAAAGCCTTCATTTGAAACATCACCACCGAAGGCAAACATGCATTAACACTCAAACACACATTTCCCAGCTCTCCCACTGGACAGCCGTGCGTCAGTCACAGCCATCCACCCTTCACACCTGGTGATCCGGGCAGGGTGCGTTCAAGTGACCCGCTTCCCCACAGTCCACAGCCACATAATTATTTCCAGTTGCAATTAGAATAACCACAAGATTTTTTCTCTGTGAGCAAAGGGGATCAGCAGATCTTTCTTGCTTGTCTGACACGTGTGTCTTGTGTAAATACCCTCCACCTGGTCAGGGGGTGTCTGGAGGGGAGCTATCAAAGCATTCATAAAAATCAAGATGTATGTGACATCCAGTGGATTTCCCCCGCGCTGCACACGGCAGGCCAACTGAGGAGGGCCCGGGCCGGGGTAAAGTTTCCCCTCTGTTCCTCCCTGACTAGCGCCTGACGTCTGATTGACTGTGATGGGCTTTCTGACGCCCTGCACATGTTGTTCTGCTGCTCAGCCCTCGCTCACAGTCTGTCTCTCACTCACAGTCTGTCTCTCACTCACAGTCTGTCTCTCACTGTGGTGTTCCTCTGGCCTCTGCGGCTGCTGGACTCCTTCAATCCAAAACCTGACCTGAAAACATGCTCATGTAGCTCAGGCTTTGTTCTCAGATGACTCTCTCACCGCAGCGCTCCCCTTCCTCCCATGCTTCGTTTACAGATTAGGGCCTGGGTCTGTGCATGTGAAAGCACAAGCAGGGGCGACGGGATCTGAGGAACACGACTGTGACTGAACACGTCTGCATGTGTAGCTCCGTCAGCATCCATCGCTGACTGCCTCGGCTTGCGTGTAAAACATTTATAAAGTTGGGACTGACGACACGCACACTCATATCTGGTGATCAGAAACTCTGGGAAGGCAGCCATGATGGAGGGCTGCCTGACTCCTGTGTGTTCGACCCTGTAAGACTGATTGTTCTGTCTGAAAACAGTCAGAGAAACTGGGAAGGCTGAATGAAAAGGAAACAGATTTGTGGGAGGGACGGTGCAAAGCGGGGACTCAGATCTGTTTGTGGGGTTGAAAACAAAACAGTGAAATGCCTCAGGTTTGCTGTAATGTTAGTTACATGATTAAACGAGGGGTCACATGAGGAAATGTCTATTTTTACAAGCCATGCTTGTGTGTAGCTTTGTGTCATTCTTGCTATGTTTCCCACGTTGGAAAAGAAGTTGCACATTTTCCACCTCATCCCAGATTCATTTCTTTTCACTCAGCTCGGTGTTGCAGAGACAGTCCCAGACCTGTAGGGGGCAGTCTTTGTTTTACTCAGCAGAGTCTGACTCTGGCCATAACTGGGCATGTATGGTGCAGGTGAGAGCGCAGGCTGCTGCAGCCAGCCTGCAGAGATGGCTACATACTTTCCATTCTTTAATGAAGCCCTTCAATGACTCCTGCACTCCAGCACTTAAAACACACACGCACACACACGCACACACACGCTTTCCACTGGTGCACGGCCCCTGATAATAGACTCTACATAGGAAGCCTGTGAAGTATTTGAAATGCCAAACGGCTGCGAGGGTGCAGACGTTTGAAGGACACTAATGTAGGAGCTGAGGCCTAATATAAACAGCATTATTCACATGAAAGCCAGGCCGCGGCCATTAGGGCTCTTCGGAGAGGTGGCACTTCTCCTCCAGCACCCTAATGGCACTTCTCCTTTTAAACATGCAGATGTGTGTATACACAGATTCCCCTTGTAATCTATCTTTCCTGTAACAATCAGCTGTAAAATGATTTGTCACTCTTTATTCTACGCGAACATTTCCCAATCTCCGTGATCTCATTGAATCATAACACAAAGTCTTCATCCAAACCTTCGGGGGCTTTTTTTCTCCAACGCGTGTGCTTTCTGTACGCTACAACTGGCCTGTTATCCCATAATAACAATCAATATTCTGCCGAGAAGCAACTATAGCAGCTGTTCAAATACCTTCTCTCTTCCATTGTGAAACCCAGAGCTGAGCGTTTTTTCATTTTCAGGCCTGTAACTTACAACCACCTGGAGAATATAGCTGGCCAGCACATCAGCCTCTCGCGAAATTATTAATCCTAGAGAAAGGCCGGCCCACCACCTAACGGGGAGAAGCTGTTGCACTCCAGCATCTTGTGCGGCAAAGGCACCAGACCTGACCACTGTCAGCAGCAGAGTAACATGGCTGTCCCTCCGGCAGCAGATCGTAACATGAGGCAGAGCAAAACAGCCCTGTGATCTTTGAGGAAGGTCCAATGGGAAGAAGCGGGGAGGAACATACAGTAAAGAGGAGGCAATGAGGACGAAGAACACGTTTCTTTTTTGGCTGCGGCTACAATGGACCACTCAATAGAAAATTAAACAAATGAAAGCGTTTAGAAAGTCAGAGACGACGAAGATTAATTAGATTTGAATGGTTCTCACCAGCCAGGAGAAGTAAGGCATCTTGCCTTTTAATGGTATGGTTTCGATCAGGGGGAGGGGGGGCGGCCAAGTCTGTTGTTGCTCGGCTGTTTTTGGCTTCTCCTCTCCACATCCATCTTGTCAACACATTGACCAACTTCTCCTCTCACTGATAGTGACTACGGAGTTTTACAGCGCTGAAAAAGTGGGAGCATAAGTGATGGTTTGCAGTTGTTGTTTTTTTATTCTGTGATGGATTTTTATTTTATAAATTGCACCTACTCTCTGAGTCCAGCACTGGTGCACAGGTGACAGTCCAAATGAGCCTTCTGTTAAATATACTCAGCAACGTATAATGTGACCAGTGTCGCCTTTAGGCAGCAGCCATTATTCAAATAACATAGATTTAAATTTCAGGAGGCTTTGTCACACATGACAGGCAATGTGAAATTGCTTTATTTCCTTTTTTTAAAAAAATCAAAATCAATCAGTGCAATCAAAAAGAGCTCCCAGTCGGCATTTATGAGTGAGTGACACAGCTTTCAATGGGATTTGGACGAAGCATTGAGTCGTTTTGGGTTAAATCCCGCAGTACCACTCTGTGACCCTTCCACTGGCAAGGCCCATCAAAGACTAAAGGTGAACACCGGGGCAAATCAGTTATCAAGTCAGAAACACTCATCGTCAGCTTCCCACTGTGCCGTTACTGCACAGGCGCACATACACGCACACGGCTGACCCTCATCCTTCCTGCAATGGAGGTCACGACCCCGTGTACCCGTACCATGAAAGGAATGAGGCTGAGGATACATGGCTGATCATTTTCAGTTCCATGTGAATAAAGGTTTATGGAGCAGAGATTATTTATCTGAAGGTTCAGATGCACAAATGAAAGACTTAGAAGAGGCCTTTATCTTTTAATGAGAAATGACTCACACAGAATATATTTGAGGAAAACAGTGGAAAATGACAATGTGTGTATGTAAGGTCATCTAATGGTCGTTTCCTTTTCAAGTTTCTGACTCCAAGCTGAGCGCAACACAACACAATAACTCTAATCATCTTTAAGACTGTGTTCTCATATTTGCTGGATTATGCCAGAAAACATGAAGCATCAATCATATGAAGCGACGACTGGCTGCTGGCTAGCTAGCTTAACATAAAGACTGGAGATAGCTCGCCTGGTTCTGCCCAAAGCTAAAGCAGGTCTAAAGTCACTAAATAATGTTTTGTATCATCTGCATAAAAATGTTATGTGGTGGTAAATGGTAGGTGGGTTTTGTTACCTTTGGACAGAGCCAAGCTAGCGGTTTTCCCTGTTTCCAGTCTTTAAAAAAAAAAGAGAAAAAAACAAACTCAAAAGCAAAGTGTTTTATAATAATGATACTGATAATAATAATCATGAGTAATCTTTTTTTTTTAGCTAAAGTTGACAATATCTGAAAATGTAATCAAGTGGGGGCTGATGTGTGACAACATGTATAAGTCTAACTTAGTAAAAGAGAGAAAAAGGACAGACAGAAACAGAAAAGAGTGTGTGTGTGTGTGTGTGTGTGTGTGTGTGTGTGTGTGTGTGTGTCTTAGATACAATAATAATAATAATGGTACAATAAGCATTTACATATGTCAACGTTACTGAGAGACTGTATGTTGTATTTGTTTTGTTCTTGTTGAAGTGCTAAGTCTGAAATGTCATTTACTCCATATTCCAGCTGATGGGCTGTAAGTTACAGTTCTCCTGATGCTAGTTTTCACAGCGGTTGAAATGACGGATTGCTTTTCCGTTTCACAGTTCATTTTAAATGGCCTGTGAAAGCCATTGGCGCACTAGCTGAATATTTGTTTCATTTGTTTTTCTGGTTTCCTGATAAGGCACAGTAAGTCATGTCATTTCACAGCATTGGAGCGTTTGAGTTTGCATATCGCTTGATAGCTTTTTTTCTGTGAGTAGTTAATCTTTTTTTCCAATTTTTCAATTCTCGGTTCAATAATAAATTACTATATATGACAAGAGTATTTAGAGTGTACAAATGTGTGTGTGGACAAATAAGCAAAAAATGTGCAATAAAGCATAAAGCCAACAGAACTCATGTGAATGAAGAGACAGACAAATGGTTAATTAGTTCAATCTTCAATACCTTAAGCTGCAAATTAAAGATGTACTAATTAAATTTTTTATATTAACACTGTATCAGCTGGTGATGTTTGATGTGAACTCACAGAGAATTATCAACCAGACTTTACAGTTTCAGTTTCAGTTTCCCTTCAGCTCGACGGAGGGTTTTAGCATCTTTCAGCTCATTATTTTGGCATTATGGCCTGAAACTTTACACTTTTGATTCATTTTTGTCAATATCTTGCAAATCAATTGTAATATACTGAATGTGGACTACCTGCCCAGAAGTTCCTCTGGACTACAAAACGAGCTACAAGACGGATTATTATTGGACTGGGAAAAAAAAAACAGGAAAAAGGATAATTGAATGAACAGTTTTTAAGAACTAAGAAGCAAAATTTGCTATATTATAAATTGATCAGAATTAGAATATAGACAGCTCCTTTCAGTTTTTCCCATGTTTAGTCTAGTTGAGTCTAGTGTTGCCACAACTGTGATCATTTCAAACCAGCTGAATGAAGTACAGCAAATCTACAAAGAAGTTTAATAGTTCAGACTTCATCTTGTTCGCTCCTGAAGTCATGAAGGGCTTAGTGGATTTTAGCAGCGAGTAAGTGGCTCCTCAACTGGAAAAACATTGGCTTATAGTTGTAAAGACCTAATGAAGCATTAGCTCACACTGCTTCTACCCCCATCACCCCCCCCCAGCCTCTCCCCGATGGAGGGACTTTGAGTGGGAAAGGACGCAGGAGTTGGACTGATAATCTGGCCGTCTAATCCGTTATCTCTCCTGCAACCTGTTGCTCCTCAGCGACTCGGCCCCCGGCCCCCGGCCCCCGGCCCCTGCAGCTTCCTCTGGCTCCGCTGACAGCTATCTCCCAGAGCAGTTGTTGGTAAACACGACTGAACTGCTTACCCCAACAACAGGTTTCCTCTAACCCCTAATCCAGGCCGCAGAGGAGACCCCCCCCCCCACCTTACCCTTTTGACCCTTCCCTCAGTCCAAACCCCCTCTGCTCCTCCTCCTCCTCCTCCTCTGTGGTGGTGGCGGTCGATGAGCCGGCGAGATAAGCCTGGGTGGAATTCCCGTCTGGGTGTTCTGGGGAGTGACCTGGGTGGCAGAGGAGCATCAATGAGGATCACTCAGCACTCCACTCAATAAGGAACCAGTCTGAGCCATGGCTGCGTTTCACATCCCTCTCATTTCCATTCCGTCTGCTCTGTCTTTCCTCTTTGCTTGAAGGTTTTACAGTAGAAAGCAGAGACGGTGAAAGAGGAAGCTCATTCAGGAGCCTGTATGAACCTTTGCCAACCTCTAACCCGGGGTCTGACAACCTCAGAACGTCTTGTTGTGCATGAATCAAGGAATGAGCTTAGCGCCGGGAAAGAGCTTGAAAATGGCACCAAGAATGTGAAAATCCGCTTTCTTAGAATTATGAGAAAGAATCATATTCAGGTCAGATTTACTGTATTGCCGGACAAATCTGTTACAAAAGAACATAAACCAGTGAGCAACAGCCAGAGCCATTAACTCCTGTCAGTGTTTTCTCCAAGTAAACAGAGCTCTCAGGAGATGTGCAGCGAGGCGGCCATATTTAACCATGTGTCCAGCACTTCCTCAGAGACTGTGGGTCCACGGTGGAGGGGCCAGTTGTCTGGGAAAGAATGCTAGGGGTCTGGAGTGGCCCGGGTTAGGCAGCGGCCTGGCCATTGTGCCCCAGGAGAAGGTAATTAGGAAGTGAAACCTTGACCAGTTGACAGCAGGCTTTGTTCGGGGGCGAGTGGGCCAAGAGAAATGCTTTTGAAAGCTTTTTCACTTTCTTTGCTGAGGCGACCTCAAGCCCTTCCTCCAGAAACACGCTGGGGGAGATCATATAAGTTTCTGAGGAAAAATGCACGGGAGGGGGGTTAAGTGCTATTTATTGAAAGAGAAGAAATCTATAGGAAGTGCATTGTTTGACAAGAGGACCAAAGCAAATACACAGTGTACAGTATCTGTTTACTGCAAATGTCACTTCCAATCCACGGTGAGCAGCACTTCCAGGAAAACTATTTATATCCTCAAATAAATATATACACTTCTGTAAATTCTAGTAATTATGCTGATAATACCCACATCCTGGGCAATAATCAGCAGCCTGTGGAGCCACCTCTGCAGCTGCAGCCGGAGCTGCCAGCCAGCCCATCACCAGCTCTGCCGTCGGCTCTCCAGCCTTACACTGGACGAGCCAAAGGGCCAGCATCACTGCGGTGAGGGCATCCAGCTCCGGGAGCCCACGCCTGTCCTGTCCCTGTCGACCCCGCCGCTCTGCTCGCAGCTCCTAATGTGGCAGGAAAAGTGTGAACATGGCTTTGGCAAACTGCAGCTCACTTCACCATCATCACCGCGGCCAGTGAGGGGAAAGTTGCACACTCCTTGGACAGCTGGTCCAAGCCAGCTCCTGCAGAGGATTAACTCCTGCACTGCTGGATCCAGCTGCAGCTTCTTAAGACATATCTTAACATTGAAAATATGCTTTGGTTTTTTTTATTTGTCTCTATTACAGGTGTTTCATTAACATTAACAATACAGAACCAAATAATCTAAACTCCACAAACTTACTCACTTTTTAAGTTTTTGACTATAGTTTATTTTTTACATCAGATGTTTTACATTTACTGTGGCATCTGTCACCAAATGAAACATCCCAGCACAGTTTCTTTGTTACATTAGCTCTGGGATGTGCCATGCTAATGTACTATAGCAAAGACAAAAGAATGTCAAGTTAACAACGTGTCAAAGAAAGCTGCTGTGAAATATTGGCCAGACTTTACAAACATTAAACTGAGACATCCTTGACTCTCTGAAATCTCTCATTTCTAGAGTAAAAAGAAGAAATGTGCAGTGCACTATGATGACCCTGTGGGCAGGCCTTTCCCCCCAGGTGCCTGGTGGGCGGAGTCAGGTCGTTGAGGAGATGCAGCTCACCTGGTCCTGCTGCCTGATATATCAGCTGCTGGCAGTAAGTCAATCAGTCACTTGTCTTTTGTTTGTCTTTACCTCAGGTTCCTCTTCAGTTATGTAAGATTCATTTCCAGCTGTGTGTTGTCCCCTCCTCTGTCCAGAGATGAGCCAGGTTGTGACATGCACAGAAAACTGAAACAGAAGCACGATGAGGGGGGAGCACATGGAACAATGTGGAATAATCGTGTGTTTAACCTGAGAAGCCTTTGACCACAACAAACAGATTCCTGATGCTTGGGTTTGAGCATTAGCCTTGCAGCTAGTCTATAAAACACCAGAGAGAAGATGAGAGGAATCTCCAGGTCCTTTGTTTCACTCTTTGTTCTCTGCCTTATTATGGGAAGTCATTTAGCAGTGACCCTTGGTAGACAGAGGACTCATCCCACTCCGTCTCAGGAACCTGTTTGGTTTCCTTCCACATTGAGCAAATTACATGTGTAGATGTTTTCTGTGTGACTAAACCAACATGAATGGACATCAGGCCATCAAACAGATCAGTGAGTTGCATGCTATGCTGCGCTGACCCTCGTGATCCCGACAGCTTTCAGAGTCATTAATGCAGGTTAGTAAAGACCTGCTGTTTGCTGAGCGAACGTGTCGGAGTGAAAACACAATCTGCACATTAAAACATTCAGGCCTGTACTTAGAAATGAATGATAAAGGATAAACGCTGCCTTCAGAATTAAAGGATCAACTGTACTAACAGTGATGTGGATCTTCAAACACATGTCGCCGTGGTGTTTTGGAAAAAGAGACATCACCCACTCGAGGTGGTTATTCTTAACATCACTCAGGTTTTATGAAGCAGCTTTATGGGTGGTTTGCTCTGCTCTTGTACATTTACAGTGCTTACGTCTCTGAGCGCAGGTGTCACAAACAGGCTTTTCCAAGTGAATGAAGTCAACTGATTGCTCTTGACTTTCTCCTGGAGACGGCGGCGCTGGGACAGGGATCAGTCCTCCGTGACCGTGGTGATTAAAGTTTTTATGTCGTTGACAGAGGAGTTAGAAAATGCCAAGGGACATTTAGATTAATGATGGCATCCTGGAGGCCAGTATTATGTCACTCTGAATGAGGACTGAGGAGACAGAGGGATGACATTTTTACAGGCCTGGGACTTATAAACACATTTGTGTGTATTTACAGGGCAGTACGTGGCAAACACAACCAGACACACACACACACACACACACACACATGCTACACTTGTCAGGCACTTCAGCATCACACACTCGCTCTGTAGCTGCTGCTGTGTCCTGTAAGTGTGAGTGTGTGTGTGTGGTGAGTGCCATAGTTGGCTGGTGGGCCAGTGTTTGATGATGAAGTCATCAGTTTAAGTAAACTCCAGATGGCCGGGCAGAAAGTAAAACAAGTGCCATCTGCTTAGATTCAACTGCTGCTCAACTTCTCCCCTCGCCGTCTCCATGTTCCCCCGCTCGCTCAGTTGGCACGGCTCACAACATTAATGCTATTAGTGAAATGTTTCAGAAGAGGCAGCCAAACACAATGCATTACACTGGCAATACATTACCACCAAGGGCTTCGCTCACTGCTGGCTGGAAGTCAACATGATAGTGAATGCATGTGTGTCGACCCATGCTGACTGTTCATAGTCCCAGACAGTCATAGAATAGAATAATAGATAATAGAATTCATTCTACTCTAAATATTTTATCATTTAATGAAGATATGTATACGATATACATATGTTTGACATGCAGATAAATCTTGGTCCTTATACATAGATATTTTTTTTCAATAAAAAATATTTCTGATAATTGATTACTTGCGATTTGACCATTAAGTATCAATACATTAAGCATAAAATTCAAATGATACAATAAGATGTATTCAGAGGAACATAGTGATGATCAGCTCATGAAGAGTTCAGCTCAGTTTGGGTTAAAAAGGCAAAGATTGTCTTGAGGATGTAACCAGAGAAAATGGTGTAATTGAAGGGGTTGAGCTTCAGGGGAGCATGAATGTGCTCAGGAACTTTCACGACATCTAGTCTGTTAAACTGGGATTGGATTTTGTCTGCAAGTTTGACATTTATGCCTGAAGGTGGCAAAATCACAAAACTCCGTGTCCATGATGTGACAGGTTCATCCTGTGGGGACCATGACAGTGCTCAGTAAGTTTCACGGCTGGCCTTTAGATTTCCATACTTCTCTATTTGAGTACAAGTGGAGCTGTTTTTCTCAGGGTGGTAAGTACAGGTTGGCCCAAGTTTTACATTAGAAATCATCCTCTGTGGACCATGAATGGCCACAGCTAAATTCGTGGAAATCTGGCCACTCATTTTCCAGATTGTCTTTGGAGCACATGGTTGATCAGGTGAGTGTACTGGTATGGGACAAACAGCATACTTTCATCCACACAGCTACATCTGTCCTGATGGGGGTGCTTGGGGAAAGGTTGGGGGGGGGGCATCCTCACACTGCAGACTGATCGAACACAAGTGAATAGCTTCCCAAAGCGTGCAGTCACATGAATGTTTCATTTTGCATTTCCATATCTCAGTGGACCTGCAGGAACCCACAGACACCGGTGAAGTGATCTCATTGCTTGAGCAGATCCATGCATACAAGGAGCACCACTAGACTTGTCTCCGTCGTACATACAGCCGTTCCTTCCTTCATGTCTGAAAAGAATTCAGTGGACGATTCCACAGAAAGCTGGGAGAACTGTGGTGGACTTCCTTTCATGGCTTCTGACCGGCTGCATGTTATTGCTCCATGTGATGAATAAGCTAAGGCAGGCCCAGTTTCCCTCCTCCTCCCACTGATGCAGGACTCTCAGCGACTCCCTTCATCTGCCTTCAGAACACTGGACTCTACACATGGGTGAAGCTGTGTGTCCCAGAAGAAAAACAGGACCGATCTCCTTCACCACTGTGCGCTGTAATTAAGGCCACAGCTGGCAGTTCCCATTACGCCATCAGGGTGAGCAGGCAGAGCTGGTCTGTGGCACTGCAGCCCCCCCCTCCTCACCTCTCCTCTCCTCAGCACCTGTACATTGTAAAGAAGGCCGAGCAGCCCTGCAGCCAGCAGGCCGATGGCTGAGAGAGTGTTTGTTGTGAAACACTTTGGTGTAACACATCATCTCCCCCGCCTCAGCCTCCATGTTCACATTCCGCCTGGCTGACTGTTGCAGCCGGGGCCAGGTGGGGAAAAATGTCCACACGTGGTTTCGGGTTCAGTAAAATTCACACCAGCCTTTTATATCTGACAGGAAACTACATGGAAATGTGGCATAATGGAGAACAGGCAAGTGGTGCGACGATTGCTGTGGGGGCGACGAAGCTGAGGGCCGCTGAGCACCGAGCCAGGGTTTCATCACATCTGCCCCCCCTCCCCCCCTCCCCTCCTCTCACTCGGTCGTCCCCCTCCCTCTCACTTCACAGGACAAAA
>JBBMOC010000086.1:848566-871058 GCA_037975185.1 Centropyge bicolor
CCCGCCCACTGACCCGCCACCCCTTCGCCCCTCCAGGCCACCCTTCCCTTCCCTCCTTGAAAAAAAAGCTCATGTGGCCCCCGTCAGGTCAGCGAGGCGCTGCAGCGGCAGGACAGGTTGACTCGCTGTGCAGTCCTTATTACCTCATTTCCTGTGACCACGGCTTTACCCCCTTTTCTTTTTCCAGCGCAGGAACATGTTTTATGATGGTAATACATAGTTAATGGCCCCTATGACTTAATTGTTTTTAGGGTCAATTTGGAGCGACAAATTCAACTGAACCCGATTGTTCCGTCGGCTCTCTGGAAGGCGTTTGGCGAGAGGCGGGGAGCCGCTGGTGTTTGTGATCTTAGCGAGTCCTGTCATCATCACACGCATACAGAACACAGAGAAGTCCCCCGCATGCATGAAACACATGGATAAACACACTGCCACACATATTTGTGCTTATGACCCCCCTGTGGACAGAATGAAGGATGGCAGGACTCAGCACTGAATAAAAGCCCTGTGACCTGTTTCAACCTGAGTTTTATCCCTCACTTTCTAATGTTGGCTTCTTCAGAAAAAACAACAAAAGATTTCCTTCTTAAAACAGAACAAGAGGGGAGGGGGGGATCCACACAAGTTCCCTCAGTCCCTCGGTCACTTGGCAAAGTGAAGCCAGAACTCACTACGAGGGTTTATAGCTTTGAGCCTCCTCTTGAAAATAAGCTTGGACTTGAAGGGTGGCGAAGCCGAGGCAGGCAGAGGCATAGCAGCGCAGCTTAAAGCTCATTACTCCCTCTCTCTCCCCGGCACCGTGCTGAGTTGAAAAGGCTCGGCTGCCTCTCGTAGACACGTCCACCGGCTCCTAATCAGGTCAACAGCGGAATTAACCAATCTTTTAGATTTGGTCACTGATGCTTGCAGGTTGTAAAAATACTTGCTTTTGAGTGTCATTGTGGTTTACCCTGATATACTTCTTGTCTGTCATTTAGAACAAAGAGGGATAGTTTGAGAAAGTTAGACGACGAGGCTGAACTTCAGGGAGGACAGGGCACATTCTAAATCTCTGCAGTGGTGAAAGTCACTGAAGACACTTTGTGAAGTTCTGTACATGAGCAACAAGAACCGGCTATATGTTTGTTAGGTGTTTTCAGTGGAGGGCCCGTTATACTTCTACTGCACTACACCTTGGAAGCAAGTATTGTACTTTTCATCCACTACCCTTATTTTGACAACTAAAAGCTATGATTTTATAGTACAGGATCATTTTATATAAATATACAAAAGATACAAACTACAACATCATAATAATATATAGTGAAATGCCCAATAAATAATATATCACTCTAAAAGTAGCTTTTCTGCATAATGAGTAGTTTTCAAAAGTAGCATTTGTTGCCAGTACTTACTGAAGCTGCTCTAATCTATAATGGACAAAATAATGAGATATAATGTGAAACAGGTCGCGTGCAGTCATCCAAGAAATCCTTTTTACTTCAATAAAAGTAACAGTCCCACAGTGTAAAGAGATTCCTTCACAAGAAAAGGTCCTGCATTAAACATAATATAGGGCTATAAACAGTGATGCATTAATATGTGATCATCACTCTAATGTTGCAGCTGGTAAATGTGCATCTGATTTCAACTGATTACTAGGTATCTTAAAGTCATCTGTCAAAACCAACAGCTTTTATTCAATGATGCATTAATAAACTCTCTGCAAAGACTGAAATAATAACTAACCACAAAAGTTCTCAAATACATGTAGTGGAGTAAAAAATACAATATTTCCTCACGAAGCCAAGTAGATGTAGCATGACATCACATTCTGTAGTAGAAATACCTCAAATTTTTACTTCAAGTGTAGGACTTGAGTAAATGTCATGTTAATTCTGCCATTGGTTGCTGGTAGTGACCATCAGCACAAAGAGTTGTCATCCAACCATGCAGCTCTTCTCAGCTCTATTTACCCACAATATTACTCTTTTGGTTCTCTCATCAACCTGTTTTCCGCTTTTATACCTCTTATACCTAAGAAAAAAATAATAATTTTAGAATATTCATCAGGTGGCCGGAAACGGGACACGGCAGGGCATTTTCCTCCGGGTCTGCTGGTTGTTTACATCAGAAACTGTGGCCATAATATTTCAGTGTTGTGTTTCCAGCTTTTTGTGCTGCAACCAACTCATAAAGAATAAATGAATGCAGCTTTAAGTATCATTTTTAATGTCTTTATATGTAATGGAGTATTTTTTTTTAGTTAGCACCTCTGCCACTAATGCATGTGTGATATTTGCAACAGTAGCCAACATGACACCAGTGTAATGAGTGTCGTTCTCCACTTCCATTGTGATTCATATAGATTAAGATAGAGGGCACATTTCAGTTCAAATGAATGAATTATTTGGAAGATGCATTGGTGCATTTCGTATTGCTCTCTGCGGTATCGGCTGTATTGTGTAGCACACACACACACACACACACACTGGGGCAGCTGCTGTGCACTAAGCAGCCTCCCTGACACAGACAGTCATACAACACATTGTCCTTGCTGAGAGGTACATCAATCTCTCTCATGCAGCGCGGCGCTAACGTCGGCCCATAAAACTGCTCAAACACAGAGTGGCATGTGTGCCTTTTCCCCAGAGGAATTTTTACTGAGCTCTCCTTCTCAAAGACCACGTCCCTGCCTTCAGACTCTTTTACTTGCCACCTCCTTAACACACACTTCCCCCCCCCCCAGCACACACACCTACAGACACACGTCACCTGTCAGAACGTAATGTGCTGACTTCCACTGGGGGTGTTATCAAGTCTTTTTGTAATGTGACAAAATGGCACCGGACAATATGGAGGTTGAAATATGAGGTCACGGAGCTCTGACAGTTTCCACATAAAAGCTTATTGATCTGTCTTAAGGGACAGATGTAAATCTGAGAGCAAACCTCCGCAGCCCCCCCCCCCCCACCCTAACCCACCGTGCTGTTCCACCCCTGGGGGGGGGGGGCTCCTGGAAGGAGAGAACATGGCTCCACATGTGCAGGCTCAGGCAGAAAGATGAGGTGAGAGAGAAGCTACAGGAGCAGTGAGCGAGGGGCTACAGAGATCAGTGTGAGGGGTCCAAAGGAAAACAGGATCATCTCTCTCAGATTTATGAGCCCTTCACTGAAGCCCAGTGGGACACAAACAGAAACGACTCTTCTTCCTCTTATTTAAACTCTTAAAGTTGCAGCTTGGATTCTGTGGTCACATAGAAAATAGAAACAAGGTTACAGGGAGATATTTGACTCTAATCATGTAAATTTGCTTCACCACAGCTTTTCACTTCAGCAAACTGGGACTTAAAATATGAATGTCTCCAGCCACAGTTCATCTGATCGACATGAAGTGCCAGGATGTTTTAACTGCTGAACCTTAATCACTGTTTGAAGAGAGGACACTTTTGGAACTACAAGTGTGTAAAGTTATAGATTATCCTGATGTCACCAGCTCAACGAAGGCATCAGTGATTGGTCGATCCTGGCAGTGTTGAAGCTCACACCTCACACACTCGACCAGGTGACCTTCTCTGGGTGTCACACAGCTCTCGCTCCCTGTGTTTTCAAAACCTCTACTGTGACAGCTGTCAATAAATATATGATATATATTGAGTGTATTGATGTAGTGATTGAAGAAAGTTTTGAAAGGTCACTGTTGGAGATATATGTTAAACCTTCTTGAATGAGGTTGTTTCTGTCAACAGATCAAATGAAGAACAGGCTGCTGCTCTTGTGTTGTGGTGCTGAGGGAGAAGCTCCAATCAAGTAACTGAATGAAAAATGACTTTTTATTTTTCCCCTTTCTGTCTCTGTCTGTTTCAACCCAGCACAGCACATTTAACAAATACGACACAGTGTGTGGTAATGAATCAGGTGCAGCAGCTTTAACTGTGTTTTTCATGCACAGTGTTTTAATGGCACTTCTTTAAAGAGCGCCACCAACTGGTTATCTCAAATGACCCGATTTTGGCACAACAGTGGTGGCTGGAAACACACATGAATTTGACTTTTCTGTTGCTGATTTTCTCTGTATTTGTTGAACATCCATGCTGGTGCAGTCCTATAGGAAATGAGGACACGGTCCACGGCCATGTTGGCCGCTCTGTGAGGATGGACTCAGCCACAGCCATGCTTTAGCTACATGCTTACCACAGCATGCTAACATGTTCACAGAGACGCTAACAAATTGGTGCGCATGTGATTTTTAACCTGATGATGGCACCAGATGAAGAAGCAGGATGATCGAAATGATTCGAGTCAGGGAACAATGGGAAGATGAATGTCAGGACTGAGTTTCATGGCACGGAGCCACGCTGGCAGCTCGGCTGAAAACATCCTCTGCTGCTGATTCTTCTCACAGCTGAAGTGTTTGGACACTGCGTCGCACATGTTTGCTCTGAGAGAGGACAAACAGGACGTCGCAGGTGAGAAGAAAGCCCTCGTGTGTTTGAAGCACAGCCATTATCTGACGTCCGATTCATCATCCACTCAGTGCGCTGCATCAGGCATTAATAAAAGACAGCCCGACACCAGGACTCACTCCATCTCTGTCTGTTTCATACAGGAGGCACAGGACGCCGAGATCGATGGGTCAAACAAGTCAGAAATGGAGATCACATGTGGAACATTTATTTCTTACAAAAACAGAGAGAGAGAGAGATGAGAGCTCAGAGATAAAAGGACTCCAGCCTCCGTCCCGGGAACAGGCTTCACCCACTGAGGTCATTCCTCACATTCCAGACAGAAGCAGGAGCGAGTCTCACCGCTGGCTCATTTGGCATGATTGACATTATTTGCTACCATTAGCCGCCAGTATGCGGTTGCCCTCTGACCCCCCGGCAGCCATGTTGTTTGAAACAACTTGAAGCAGTACGGTTTAATCTGCATGGGAAAGGCAGCCTGTGGGAGGGGCCTGTCCGGGGGCCTGTCCAGGGGCCTCTCACATCCATCAACAGTCAGAGGTGAGATAATGGTGGCCGTATCTGCAGGGTCACCCATCGCTCGCTCTCCTCCACACCGCCACCGCAGCCATGACAGCCACAGTGAGCCGTGTGTTTCTTTAACGCTCTCTTCTCCTCCGAGCAACAGACGGACGTTTGGAGCCAAGACGTTCCTGCCTCTGCCTCATCACCTGACGTAAGTGTGAATTCAGCAGCGCAGCACAGAGGCAGCACAGAGGCAGCTCAGAGGCCGGGCGGAGCGGGCTCAGAGTCGGAGCTCTGCAGGAACATTTTGATTGACAGTTTGATCCCGGAGCTGAAAGCTTGTTTATCATCTACTGTGCAGGTCTGTGGCAGCGCTGAGACATTTATGCTCTATAAAAGAAGTTAGAGTGAGGTGGTGGCACTGAAGGACACTGTGATGGATTTACTGAGCCACACAGTCCGTTATTCCAGAAAGGACTTATTTCATGTTGTGAAACTTGTGGTATTTTGTGAGAAGAATAAAATGCATGATATAGGTTTTGACTAACTGTGCAGAGTTTCTTTTCCAACAATCATCCCTGTGTTGAGTGAGCCGGTCCATGGAGCAGAGTGCCGTCACACGCTCACAGTCCAGCCGGTGTGCGGGGCGAGAGGGGGCGAGAGTGTAAAAATGAAGAACACCTGAGGTATATTAAGTTTGCAACAGGCTGAACTGTGACCCCCCCGTATTGAGCAGCTGGTGTGAAACAAGGGTTAACAACATCTACACCCTCACTTGCCTCGCCTTCGCCCCCCCACTCCTGAAAAAAAAGTCCCATCCTTCCCTCCCCTCTGCTGAAGGACGGTGGTGGTGCGGGGCTGCGGCCCACATGAGGCGAGGAGGGGGGACTAACGGGGGGGGGGGGGCCAGGGGAGGTCCCTGATTCAAAGCAAACAATAGCTGCATGTTCAGCTCTACAACATCATCAGTGCAAATGTCATTAGAGGCCAGTTCATTTCTCACCATACCAGGTGAACTCCTGAGAAGACTTTCTCTGACATGTGATATCGATTTGCTCTTGTCTGTCAGTAAAGTGAGTCATTGTTTAACTTCCTCTCCAACACCCAGAGCTGCGTCTCCCCGGGACGAGGAATGTTTGGATGTTGAAGGATGAGAGTTCTACTGTTGGTAATAATCCTCCTCGCTGTGTTGGGCTGCGCAAACACACTGGATTTATACATGGATCCGAGCGACGACAGCTCGAGGCCACACTGAAGGTAAACACATGATGGTACCGTTCTGCTCAAAAATCCAAACTATTCCCTGGTATATTTTTAAATGTCTGGAGCAATTACAGCAGCGGAGCAATGCAGCCGAGTGCCTTCACTGAGGCTCTGAACGGGGCTTTATACAATGCTACTGAATGCTTCAGCTTCTGCACATTTCAAAGGTGGTGCTGCACTTTCTACCTGCACACTGTATGAAGTTCTGCAGTAAAGGATCTGAGCACTTCTTCAACTCCAGCATTGTGACCGTGAAGTAAACTACAGAGTCTGCAGCATCTGATCTGTAGCATAAACACATGTGTTCAGATTAAAACGAGGTGATGGTTAACACGACTGTCCTGTCTCTCTGAGCCAATCACTAACTAATAGTGCTTTTCTCTCACATTTCTCATGAATGGACTTCTTTCTTTGAAATCCAGGAAAAATTGAAACTCAAATGTAGAACGAAACTTTATTTCTCAAAAACCTTTCCAAATGTAATTAGTGTTGGTTTGAGGGGAACCCTTGGTCCCATGAATGTAAACAGTGACACATATTCTTCTGTTCAGTTACTCAATGAATTCTAGACAAGCAACCAATGACGGACTGATGGAGCACTTCTGCTTTAACCAGTGTCGTCTCAAACATGCCAGAACACAGTGATACTTGAATCGAGATCCATCAGCTACAGATACACCCATCAGGCTTCTTTACAATGTGAGAGATGACATGTGACGGACAAACCAACAAACCAGTGAGAGTTCCCAACTCCACTTCATCAACCAGCAGACACCTCCTCCAATGAGGAGCTACTCTCCACTCACACGCTGCCATATGAAGAGCCAGAGCGAGGCCTGGAGCTGTTGTCTGTGTCATGCTCTTCAGTAATCAACACGTTCTCTTGGGCTGTTTAAGGAAGCGTCTCTGCAGCGTGGACGTACGGTAGCATGATCATTGTTTAAATGTGTTTTCTCTGCAGAGAGCTCTTTGCCTCCTGCTGCATGTGTGTGTTTCTGTGTTCTATACAGAGCTGAATGAAACAACATGTCCTTCCTGCGGGGGAGCAGTCCCTGTCTGAAGAAGTGTTAATAAGTGTTTCCTCAGTGATAGCAGGCAGACGCTCAGCGTTCAGCAGAGCTTCCTCTCTCTTCAACACACCAAGAGTGAGTCTGAGATGATTTTTAAAAGATGACATCAACTGATTCTCCTGAAGTGCAGGAAGCCAGTGGAGTCTGATCCTGACTCAGAACACTTGCAGCTCTTGCAGCTGACATGCGGACGTGTATCCAGTAGTGGCTAGTTGCTGTGAACACACACGTCCTGCCTCAGACCTGTTTGTCTCCTCTGGCTGCGGGGCCAGATGCTGCGCTGATCTGTTCTTCCATATGGAAGCACTCGGCTGAGCAAACAGAGAGGAGGCTGGATCACCACAGTGGGAAGGGAGCCGTCCCTCTGAGTACTAATAATGAAAAGTAGGCTAACCATACGTCAACTATCCCACATTTACAACAGTGTCCATCCCTCAAACACCCCCCTCCCTCCCTGCCCGGCCAGCTTCTCTCCAGTCCCTACCTGCCATAATCCATAACAGGTTCACAACAAGTGCACTTAGCCTGGGGCTGCTATTAGTTCACGGGATGTTTGTAACAGTATTAGTAAGTTACTGATGTTACTTTGTCCCAAATCTTGAACAATGGAGATTAACATTGTGCCAGAGAATGAGTTTCTTCCTTCCTCAGCCTGAGAACTGAAAATGCTGTTTAAGTTTTAGGCTTGCCCATGGACAACCAGTATAATATTGAACAGTATAGTAATAATACAATGAATGTATTAAAAGAATATATAATATGGGACAATCAGAAATGCACAATGAAAAACAAGGGTTCTAACAGTTAATGCTGTGTAAGGGGCCGGCATGTGACTGAGCGCTGCACAGGCAAACCAATGAAGCTGGAAATGTGGAATTTGTGATTCGTCTCTTAATGGCTTTTAATATATGACTCACTGAGGACTAAATTCAAATGTTTGCAGATGAGACAAACTTCATCACTTCATCTGACCCCTGAGGCGTTGATTCATCTGTCCTGAAACCCCATTTTTTTCAACTGTGGTTTTTCCATCTCACTTCCACATTAAACTTCACCTAAACCACTTACTTTACTTCTGCTGACAGAACGTCATTCCCCAGTACTCCCATGGTGCCACAGGCTGCCACCCAATGAGCAGCTTTCTACAAGTCATTCCTAAACTGACAGACGCTTGTTAGGTACATATAGGCCACTGAAAGTGAAAGTATTTAAATGAAGTGTTTCAATACAATGATTGCCTTTCCTGTTTTTCTCTTCACACTCATGTTTGTCCAGAATGAGCAACAACCATCCAAAACCACCCATATGATTTAGACAGTGTTCATGACCAGCAGCCTGTTCCACCAATCAAGTCAAAGTTTGACTGTTAGAAAGTTAGATGGACTCTACACTCACCATTAGAGGATGGACCCTCTAAAAAGGGTCACTGACATGCAATCCTTCAACTGATGTTACAAGCTGAAAATCTGCAGCATCAAATTACATTTCAATAACATGTTCACAATAACAGCAACACACACACACACATTGAAACACACACATACACGCACACACACTGACACACGCACACACACTGACACACACACACACACTGACACACAGACACACAGACACAGAGAGAGACACACACACACACACACACACACACAAACACACACACACACACAGGCTGTATCATAATGTCTGAATGCCCTTACAAATGATGACACAGTAAAACAAAGTCAGTTTCCGGTGACAGCAGCTCTTTGATCAGAGCATTGGCTTCTTTCAGCCTCTGATGACACATACTTCTGTGTGGGTGTGTGTGTGTGCATGTCTCAGTCTGTCCTGGGCTCCCCCCGGGCTGAAAATGAGACGGCTTCATATGGAGACATACACACCAGTGCGCTCCCCGCCAGCGGTCCCCCTGCACGCCTATATTACAAAATATGATTTATAGCCCCTAAATTCAGCCATGAGGTGCTTTAATAAGACAAGGAGCTTATAAAGAGGGACATGTGATTAAGAGCAGATCCCTGATCCTCCTGGGTCAATGAGGAGCATATAGTATGGTTTGGGGGGGTGGGGGGACAGATGTACAGAGGTCCTGAAGGTAAGGCCATGAGATCTTCTATCCTCCTCTGTGGGAGAAGATATTACAGAATAGAGAAGGAATTCTCCTTTATTATCTCTGTTCAATTAGGCTGGTGGTATTTATCTCCTGCTGTAATGAACAGAGACGTGGAGTACTGCGCAGGGTCATGGATTTCAACCAGACGACTGAGAAATAACTCCGGCCCCTCCTGACTGAGCTCTTCAGAAACTGAGCCTGCTTTGCTCTGAAACAATTACAAACCAACTGTGTGATATGATCCAGGCTGCACTTGCACTAATTGTGGCATTTTAGTGGAAGGGTGGGGTCTCTGGAATCTTCCCTCCCTGTGCTCTGTACCTACAGGGAACAGAGTGCAGCTCTGGCTCCAGTCACAGAGCTGGACCGAGCCTGAGGACGGTGTCCAGTGTGAGCCAGTCGTGCCCCATGGAGGGAACAGCCACAGCTGAGAGGAGGGGGTTCAACCTGTTAGGCCTGCTTCCAAAAGGACGTCACACATGCAACACTAAACAAACTTATATTCAGCCACATGTGAAACGATGTTTTCACTCCCCCTCTGCATTGTGGGACATTTTTCTGTCTCTTGTGTCTATGTTAGAACACCGTTCTCTACGTGGCCTCGTTCACTGTCTCTATGTCTCTGTTGCATTGTGCTCATGGTCGACTATCAACCAACACTCCACAGACCTGTTGGACTCATGAGAGATAGTTGATAAAAATCCAATCACATGATCCCATAAAGGCAGATTCCAGCACAACATCATACATATTGTGTCAAATCTGTTCCATTTTAAGTCTATTTTCCTTCATTTCAATGGCTCACTCTCACACACACATTCATTCAGTGATGGGCTCATATTTCAATATTTGCACCTGCTTCTTTCCTGCTGCCATTTCAGAATGACTGAGTGAAGCAGAGCCAGTGGGTCTGATGTTACTGGTGGAGCTTCTGGTGAGTATTGGAGCAGCTGCTTGGTGTTTCAGTCCTTCAGTCGTCTCAGCTAGGTCAGCAGGTGACACACAGCACTTTACAGGTGGAACAGCTACACTGTTATTAAACAATGGACGTGAATGGAATGTTGAATCATGGAGGTCATTACCACCAACCCTTAACATTTCTGTACATTGATGCTTCCACAAAGTGTTTTCCTTCATCACAAACTCGATCAAGGACACAGGGCCGGTGGAAATGATCTGACATCATAACTTCCACTATTTATGTGCAACAGAGAAACTGAATATGTTTCATATCATCGGCATCTCACTGTGTAATCTGCAGATGAGGGGGGCATCATCTCCACCCTAACAACCTAATCAACACTATTTAGATTAGATGTGGACAACAGATCCATAACACTTATGCATCTTATCTCATGTTGCATGTGTCTCCATGATCCAAAGCCAGAGGAATCCAGACAACCAGACAAACAATGTTGGGAAATATGGAGAAAACAGACTGAAAAGAAACTAAATGTGTGGTTTGCATTCCTTCCTGATCGTTGCATTAAAGCGTCCAGGTGTTTTTACATAAGCTTATATAAGCCACTCACTTGTAATGCGTGGTATGCATGGACATGGTGCAGTTCATTCAACAGTCTGCAGCTTCTCATTCCAGCCCAGTCACCTCGGCAGGGCAGTTCCTTCCCTGGACTTGAAAGAGCGCCAATCAGGAAAATTAGCAGGTGGAGTGTTTGGTTGGAATGAAAACCCTCAGACTGTTAGCTCTCTGCTCTGTTAGCTCTCTGCTCTGTTAGTCTCCATCCTGCTGCAGAGCCTGTGAGCCTGCACAGCAGCAGCGTCTCAGACGTCTGTAAAACATGAGCAAATGCATTGTACAACAGTTTCTTTACTTTGCTTTAGTCTTTTTAGTTACTGTGCTTTTCTTTGCTGGATATTTATGAACTCTCTAAAGTAGGTTATAAAATGAAAGTAGTGAAAAGGAAAACTTTAAATAAGCAAGCTTTATTACCAGCGAAGAGAAATGTTCAACACTTTTATTCCACTCTTCTTTCACTCTGAATGCTCTGTCCTAGTTCACCGAGCCTCACACTGTCCCTGCAGCTCAGCTGTGGACCTGGGGAAGCCATTAGCATCAGACAGACTTTAACAGAGACGTCCCTGCAGCTCAGAGGGCCGCCGCAGTCCAGCCTCTCATCTGGAGTCGAATGAGGCGTGTGGCAAGCAGGCAAGGTCTCATCATCACCACTGCTCGACATCGCACCCTCTCACTCTCTCTCTCTCTCTCTCTCTCTCTCTCTCTCTCTCTCTCTCTCTCGCTCTGTGTGGTCCAAAGTGTTGACCATCTGGGAGGGATGGAAGTGGAGGACAGGGTCCCAATCCAACTAACTCTGTCAGCGAGGTAAAGCCCCCCCCCCCCCGGTCTGTCTGTGCGAAAGACAGAAAAGGAAGAGAGAGAGAGCAGCAGAGAGAGAGGGAGAGAGAGAGAGCAGCAGAGAGAGAGGGAGAGAGAGAGAGCAGCAGACAGAAAAGAGAGAGGGAGCAGCAGACAGAGAGGGAGAGAGGGAGTCTGTCCTTGCCTCGACTAGTGTCTGCTTACTGCTAACCTCCCCAGGTCCTGCATTGCCTCATCCTATATGAGCTCAAAATGGGCTGGGACCCATGTGTCAGGGGTCGCACTGTGGGGACTAGGCTTGGCCTGAAAGCCTGGGAAACGTGTAGATATTTGGCCATATACATTGTGGCTGCCAAGAGCAAATACTGCATGCATGCCTGTGCACAAACAAGGACATAGATGTGCAGTCCATTTCAAACACACAGCTCAGTAAGTGGGTGTAAAACTGTGAAGAAAAGGAGGAGGAGAGACCTGCTGTAGGTAAACAGGGTGCGAGCATCGTAGCTGAGCAGAGGGGGAAATCCCCCTGCAGGATCCCATCCCCCTGTTGTCCATCCACCACACACACCTCACAAATCATAGCAGCTTCTCACCAAAGTCCACATTCCTCAAGATTCAACTTCATGAGAAACATATGGCTGACGTGAATCACATTATTCCTGATTAAGTGAGTATTGGGGGAAAACATCCATAATAAACATTGTGGCTATTAGACATGAATTCATTAGATTGTTCAGTGAAAATAATGCACGCCACAGGTAGTGTGCTCAGGTGGGGTTTCACATGTTTGGCCTGGGGTCAACACAGTCTTCCAAAGATGGTGAGATAAATGCAAACATTACATTAATGAGCTGTTCTTTTTTCAACAATGTAACTGACAGCATCAAACACAGAATTACAAATGAAACCAATTATAAACCTGAGGAAACAAAGTGTACATGGTTCCAGGGTCTGAACCACTATGATCTACAACAAGGCAAGAAAGTACTGATGAGAAGTTGTTAACATCCACCACATTCTGCTGCTGGTCCTGATGGGAAAACCATGCAATTCAAGAATTAACAATTAAAATGTTTAAAATTTAAAAAACCAAACCATCGGGGCTACGTGAGATACAAGATTTTTTTTTTTAAACTTTGAGCAATGAAATGAAACGATAACATCAGTGTCCACTTTGTTTTCCTCTCAGCTTGTGTCAGAAGACAATGAGCATGTGTGAGCCAAGTGATTGTGAGACAAGATGTACTTTTTGAATAATTCAGCTTTGTTCAATTTTGTTAAAATAGCAAAGAAAAGAGTAACTCTGCTCTTGCAGCTATAAATAAAATGGTCTCTGAGGCATTGCCCAGTGAATTACAACTCAATGCTTCCTTGTAGCATTTACTGTAGTTCAAAGGTGAGCGCTTGTGTTTTGACTTGTCAGATATGAATCACAGAGATTAAATGGTGTCGGGAATGAAGGCACAGAAAGTCTGTTTTGCCTCTGGGGACGTGGCTAAAGGCTCAGAGTCATTACACGAAGAAGAGAGTGGCGTGTAAGTGATGGCATGTCATCTGGTCATTGAACACGCTCTACCCTCCAATTGACACCATCCCACCATCAGCGGAGGACACAGATCAAAGAGGCCAGACAGTGACAGCACAGCCCGCGCAGGAAAAATGTATAGAGAGAAAACAAAGACAGGAAAAATAAGTGCGGCGGCAAACATTGGCGGAGGATAATTAGAGGGCAGGCATCTTGTCATGCCATGCGATCACTCAATTCCTGTGATATCCCTGGGAAGCTCCAGCCGGCCTGCTCTATAATCTACAGCTCAGCCCAAAGACACTGCACAGGAAGGAGAAGAAGAAGAAGAAGAAGAAGAAGAAGAAGAAGAAGAAGAAGAAGGAGAAGAAGAAGAAGGAGAAGAAGAAGAAGAAGAAACAGGAGAAGAAGAAGAAGAAGAAGAAGAAGAAGAAGAAGGAGAAGAAGAAGAAGAAGAAGAAGAAGGAGAAGAAGAAGGAGAAGAAGAAGAAGAAGAAGAAGAAGAAGAAGAAGAAGAAGAAGAAGGAGAAGAAGAAGGAGAAGAAGAAGAAGAAGAAGAAGAAGAAGGAGAAGAAGAAGAAGAAGAAGAAGAAGAAGAAGAAGAAGAAGGAGAAGAAGAAGAAGAAGAAGAAGAAGGAGAAGAAGGAGAAGAAGAAGAAGAAGAAGAAGAAGAAGAAGCAGCTCGGGACAGAGAGAGGTCAACATGTCATCAGTGAATCAGGAGGTGTTCATATTCTGACACACACCCTGTGCATCCTGCATTTACACCACAGAAAGTAAAAATACTGATCTCCATCGTTCTCAAAGAGAAGACCACAGCTGAATGAAACTTACACACAGCAGAATGATACAAACCATAAACGTGTTCGGAGCATGAGTCATGTTGCCCGAGGGAGGACGAAACTGTACTAAGAGCCCGTAAACCCGGGGCATCTAAATTACACCTTTGATTATTAATTACCCAAAAAGAAGCCATCTATTATTGAAGCACGTCATGGTGCTGTTGGCGGAGCAGGCAGCCAGTGATTCACAGGTGAAGTACAGGAAACTGCTCCGGCAAATTGCACCGAGTGCAGCAAGAGTGTGAAGCATGTATGGAGGAAAACAGTGAGCAGCCCGGGGGGGGGGGGACATGTTTCAGGATGATCACAAATAGGGGCTTACCCCACCATAGTTTCCATACAAAGTGGACAATGTGTATTACAACTACGTTACAGATACTACTATCGCTCTCACACTGTCACTTCAAAGTCAGCCTCCACCAGCATCACTGCTGCTTCCTCAGCTGCTCTCATGTTTCAGGTGGCTGCCAGTCACCGTCTGATATGATTCTTTCATTGAGCAGTGCATTGACCCAGCAGCCGACCTGGACTTAGAGGACACCACAAATTAAAGGAGGCCTCCATTGTTTGTACTGTTTGAGCTTATTGTCATAGTGAGGGACAGTATTTCAGTCACTATAGAATGAATGCTACCTTGATGCCCTGCCAACTTTGTTGTTAAGACATGGATCTTTTTTTCATACATACTTTACTTTCATACTTCTTTTTATAGATTTTTTTCATAATTTATTTGTTAAATATTTTTTTGCAGCTTTTTTATTTCACTTTCAAAAAGTGTGCAGTTGTCTTCAGAGCTGCCACATTGCATTTACATGTATGTACTGTGAAAGCTTTGAAGTTCCTCCTTTAAGTCCTTGATTCGTTGGGAACAATCTCTCATCGCACATGAAAACTCTTAGTGAGTGCAAGTTATTCTGATGGCATGAATATATTATTATATAGACCTATTATGATAGGTGGGATGTCTGAACCATCACAGATGTGTAACTGTTTAAAACTATGCACATGAGACTGAGGAGTGAATTATGATCTGATATAAACTAGATCCACATTTGCAGTGAATACATCTTTTAAACTAACAGCACATTTGCTAACAGTGACAGCATCTTAAACAAATGTGTTGGTTTGATCTAAAACTTTTCGACCCCAGTCAATTCATTAGCACTTTCCCTGAATCAGAGCATCCGCTGCATCCGGCTGGAGATGAATGTGTGGAAGAAGGACAGACAGCCAGGGAACACACTCAGACTCTCTCTCTTTTTTTTCTTTCTTCCTTTCCTCTTCCTCCTCTCAGACCCGATCCCCCCTCCTCCTCCCTCCTGCCCCCCTGCCTCCTAACAGCACTGATCTATAAAAACATACAAATACGACACTGAGCCTCTGATAAACACCAGGTCTGGGTTTGGGGAGGAGAGGAAATCAACTCCAGTTCAGGATGTGACCACTACCTCTGCCCAGATCAATCATACTCCAGCAGACCTGCATGTGGGGGGCAACTATATCACTTCATGGGGGGTTGGGAGGTGTACACACAGCCACACATAAACACACACACAGACCAACAAAAAGCTCTGGTATGGTCTGTGTGCGGTGCAGAGCACACATCAAGTTAACTAGTGTCCAAAGCAGGTAAAGAATGAAGCCGCTGCAACTGGATTCCAGGGCCGCGGTGCTGGGTTTACACTTTCAACTCCCCCTCCCTTATCTCCCAGATTAGCTCGATAAGAGAATTATGAAGCCAGACGGACATCTAAAGCTTCCTGGGGGGTCAACGGTGTGATGAGAGACAGCCCGGGAGGGGAGACCGCCGCCTCTGAAACGCTTAGCCCTCCCACAACATACATGCACACACACATGTGCACTCACACGCACAGACCCCCCCACCCCCCCCCCCACCCCGGGGCTCCACTTATTCACTGCTCCATCATCCCTTTCCCCCTTTATCAGAAAGAGAAGGAGCGGGAAACAAAGGCGGGGGGGGGGGGTGAGTACAGATAGCCTTGCCTCTGTGACTTCCTTCCTGTGCATTCCAGGTTTTGTGACCCTCTTTCAAGGACAAAGAGCTGAGACTCACTTCCCTCCTTCTTCTCAAAATTCAGGGGGAAAAAATGAAAGTTTCTCTCCGAGTAGCAGGATGTAAAGGACGATAAATTATGGAGGTCAGGAAGTCACCTGGTCACAGGAGCGACTCAGCACTGTGCAGGTACGAACATCTGCGTATGGAATGTCCATGAGATGTATGTATGCAACAGTGGGAGTGAAGTATCCTTGTTAAAGGTACACGGAGGAATTTACATTATTCACTGCATCAGTGTCAAACATTAGAGAGCAGAATGAACTGCAGTATATTATTCTGCCAAAGAAGGATCAAACTCACATGATCCTTTTAGCAACATCTTTTTTTTTCTGAATAAAGCTGAATAGCTCATACTTGCTTTTATTCAGCTGAAATCTCTAAGTTTTGATGCTGGTGTCCTTGAAAGCAGTCGATGTGGCCCTGCTGCACTACTGCACAGAGACAGACACAAGATAAAACTAGAGACGTCAATTCTCCAGGAGAAGTCAGTTCTGATGTAAATTCAAGTTTGCAGACGCTGAACGTTTCAGTTTCACTCACTGTAAACAAGTTAAAATGAAGAGTTGTTGTTTTTTTAATACAACATGTGTAGGATGTGCAATATCAGTCAGAGTACTGAAAGGAGCTGAACTGCCAGTTGAAGTGTAAGCAGTGAAAGGAACTGAGGTGTGAGGTGTAATAGTATAAATCAATTGAAGTGCGATTGCTGAAAACATGTGAAACTCCAGGTTGAGTAGGAAGTTGTCAGTTTGAGTCACTGAAAGCAGCCGAACTGTTGAGAGTCAGAGCAGAGAACGACAGTTTGACATGGAAGAGAAGGAAGCTGCTGAAGCATCAGTGTGTAAGCACTGAAAGCAGTTGAATAGTCAGATGAAGCATCACTTGAAGAACTTTAATTGTTGCCTTATGAACCTGTTGAAATGAGGCACTGTCTCCCCCATCATATGCTGCATTATGCCAGAGAGTAGTTCCACTGTGGAAGGTGATTTTCTACTCCGGTTTTTTTACTTGAATAACTTTAAGAGGCCTGAAGAGGAAAAAGCATCAGGTTTTAAATAAATGTCAGAGAAAATAAATGTATGTGTTCCTGTCCTGTGCACTCTCTGGAGACCACTCAGGTTCATCCAGTGACCCCTTGGTAGGGCCCTCATCCCCAGTTTGGAAACCACTGCTTTCTGCCACAGTATGGTCAGAGGCCACATGTTCCCCACATGATCCTTGTCATGATGTTGTCGGTCACTGGACAGAATAAGGCAAATAAGTTCAGTGTTTTTCTACGACACAGTGAAACTGGCGGAGAACGACGTCTCCTGCAGAGCCGCCTGTTGGCAGAGAGGAACCTGTGCCCCCACCCATCACACACCCTCCCTGGGGCGAACACCTACATGATGCCAGAACCTAAGAGTTTTAAAGAGCCTACCCCACCCACACCCCAGCCCTCTCCACGTCCCCCCGCATCTCAAAGACCGGCAAGTCTCGGCCTCCGTCCATCCCATGATTCATCCTCCAGCTCTGTCATCTGAGTGGTGACGCACCCTGCTGCCCGGGGCCTGATGAAGCCTCTGACAGAGAGCGCAGCTGCACCGACACCTTCACCATCCGATCCTCTGCTCTGGTGTCATCTCCACCCATCAGCCAGGGCAAGGTGTCCCTCTGGACCCTCAGCTCCATCAGCCAGGACAAGGTGTCCCTCTGGACCCTCAGCTCCAGCCTTCTGCACCCTGGGCCCTCAGCCCCGGCCCCCACCAGCCGGCCCTCATGCCATGCTAATTTAATCCAACAACACTTCCTATAGCAGCCTGTTAATGTCAGAGCACATTTCCTCCACGTTCTCCCGAACCCAGAAAAGAGCACCACCCTGCCACTTTGCCAGGAACCTTCCTCGGTTTAGTATTTCCCAACAAACGGCAAATATGCTTCAAAACCAATAAACCTACCCCTGATATTTATTAGGCTGTTATTCAAGTATTCCCTCCCTACCCGGCCAAATGGAGACGCACAGGCATGCACACACACACACACACACACACACACACACACACACACGCTCACACACACACACACACACACACACACTCACACACACACTCACACACACACTCACACACACACAGACACACACTCACACACACACACACACACACACTCACACACACACAGACACACACACACACACACACACACACAGACACACGGATGCGGTCACACACCTTTCGTCAGCTGCAGACATATTAGTAATTCTAATGAGGAGGGAAGATGAAAGAGTTGTGTTGTTGGGTGTTACAGTACACGTCCAGCTTCGCTGTGAGGAGCAGAGGTCAGGAAGAGGAACACGCAGGGAGGAAATTGAGAACATTTCTTGATTAAAGGCCTGTGGAACATGTAACCTTTGACTGCGCTCTGACTCGTCAGCGCTGGCTGCATGTGTTGAAGAGCTGCAGTAGCACCTGGAGAGGAAGAGGATGAAGGAGAATGAAGGAGGATGAAGGAGGATGAAGAGGATGAAGGAGGATGAAGAGGATGAAGGAGGATGGAGGAGGATGAAGGAGGATGGAGGAGGATGGAGGAGGATGAAGAAGATGAAGAGGATGGAGGAGGATGGAGGAGGATGAAGGAGGATGAAGAGGATGGAGGAGGATGGAGGAGGATGAAGGAGGATGAAGGAGGATGGAGGAGGATGGAGGAGATACTCAGGCAGTCACGTCGCTGCCCACACCTCTGGGACAGAGTGGTGAAAGCAGCAGTGCTTGTTGTTTGGCTGCTGTGACTGTGGAGAACGGTGTTGGCATGTAAAGACTCTGTTTTCTGATGGAAACAACAGGCACACACTGAACATGTCTCTTTATTCTTCACATCCCTGCTGATGCCTCTGTGTTTTATTCAGAATTGGCTTTATTGTAGATAAATGTTTGTGAGAGCTAATAAACTAGTTTGAAGCTTCCTTTCAGCTGAGCAAGGTGTTAAAACTATTTCCACACTGAAAACAACTTTATGGGCCACATCTCCACCTTTTCCTCTCATTCACTCAGGCCACTGTTTCCTCCTGTCCCCTGACCTCGCAGCTCCCTCCCCCCACCCAGCAGTCTGCTTATCAATCATCAATCAGTGGGTGAAAATCTCCTCGTTCTGTGCCGTCGTTTCCTCCACTGCCAGCGTCTTCTCTGAGCCCCCGCCACAGCTCCCCTTCCTGCCCGGCTGGGCGGGGGCTAATAAAGCTGTCCTGGTCAGTCACAAGACACCCTGAGAGAGGGGGGGGGGGCAGGTAGCAGGGTCAGGGCTCAGACCGGGCTCAGCCCAGGGGAGGGTCTCGCTCCTCGGACCCCCAACCCACAGGATGATCAATGGCTTTTAAAGGAGACAGTAAAACACAACTGTTGCATAAAGTCATCAGTTCAAGTGAATTACTAAATATATGGGGCTTTGATTGAACGGGTCTCCGGGGAGTGATCAGGGAGAGAAGCTGCAGGCGAGCCGTGGACGGTTGTCCGACGAGCGGCAGTGACTCACACACATTCCTGGAGCTGGACCTGGTCTGTGTAACAGACTTCAGATGGTTCATCCCCAGAGAGCCATGAGCCAATGTTGGTCCCGACCACGCTCGGCCTCGAGGAGGAACCTGGAAACATCCAGGCAAACCATCTACTGTCATGTCCTTTATGTTTAAAGCTGCACTTGGCAAGATTTGGATCGATTACAAGAGCAACATGGGAGACTGGTTCACAGGCCTCAGTGAAATACGAGTCGAGCTGCTTCGTTAGCACCAGCCCGTCACGAGGACACTGAGGAGCAACAACACAACACTTCACTGATGTTAGACCTGTTTTCAGCAGGTGTGCTCTTCCTGCCTGTTACAGCTCTGTAGCATATACAGAGTGTATACGTCTGTCCCAACCCAACCCACATCTTAGAGAGTAGTGACTGAGCCCACCCCCACCTGACAGACCTTCACTGTGTTCATGTCCCAGCCTGATGCAGACACTTCAAACTGTGAGTGTTGTTCCCATGTTTCGAGCTGCTCTGTTTACCCTCATCACACATGTGGACAATCAAAAGGCATCGTTTCATTCAGCCTATAGGTAGAACACACATCATGCAGTTTTATCAACAGATGCAGATATAATAAAACTCTTAACACTGACGATGGTCAGCTCTTAATCTTCATGAACTCTTGAACTCAGCTCAAGTCTGAACCATTGTTCACTGAACTGTTTATCCACCCATCGAGGTCTGAATCTGAAGTTGAGTCAGTCTCCACTGTGGACGGCTCCAGCTCCGTCCTCCTCAGGTCCACGGCTCCTCCAGCAGAGCTAAGGTTTGCTTCACTGCTGCTGCTCAGCAGGAGAGACCAGCCAGCGAGACCAGCCCTGACCTGACCAGCACCTCTACAGTATTTCTGAGTGTTTGTCCAAACCAGGCCGGACTCACCGGGTCCTGGCTC
The DNA here is from genome assembly GCA_037975185.1 of Centropyge bicolor. Lineage (NCBI taxonomy): Eukaryota > Metazoa > Chordata > Actinopteri > Pomacanthidae > Centropyge > Centropyge bicolor. The sequence goes on from JBBMOC010000086.1 coordinate 869,175, forward strand.
GGACAGGCTGCCCTCTAACTCAGAGAGGAGGGCTCTGTCTTGGCCCTCAGGAGCCTGTCACAGTTTGTGTTGAGAGTCTGACTGATCTCATGTTGATGCTAAACCAGCCTCCACATGACGACTCAGCTCACTGTAAGTCAACATAGCATGTTAAAGCTATATCAAAGTGTAAATCCACCGACCTCAACAACCAGCACCACTCAATGACTGAGTGGAGGAGAAAACAATGTGGACGGAGTCAGAACAAACTGTCACTCTTCAGTCCTGTGTTCAGACCAGGACATTGATTGAGGATCAAATCTTTTTTTACATCCAATGGCGGAATTTTATTTATTTATTTATTTATTTATTTATTTATTTATGGACGTTAAGAGAAAGTGCATGGTTTCAATGAATAAGAAGGTTGAAGTCTGTAACACCTCCAGTCTACTGACAGTCAGACCTGCCCCCGGGTCACACACAGTGCTGCTGAACGCCAGCATCGGATGGTGTGGGACTGTCCACGATGGATGTAATTCAGAGGGATACAGGACCCCACTCTTGCATGCTATATTACATTTACATGAGGACAAAGCATCTTCAGTCGGCCGATGTCACGCCACTGGAGGACTGAGACCACAACATGTGTTTGATCCTGATGCATCTCCACTGTTTGACTTCATGTGTTCGTGATAATACGGCATTAGAGAAACATATGTATGAAATTATCTCGTGAAGCTTTAAAGTTTATTGAGAATCTAGACTTACACAATATAAATGTAAAATACTTTTGGCTTATTGCAGGCGGCCAAATGTTTTGTGTCCTTGCTTTGCATCCGAGGCCAATAATGTTAATATAATACAATCCAAGGGAGGCTTGATGCAATGTGAATGTTATTAGTTTATTAGACTGGGGGGGGGTCTCTTTGATTAGCATGCCCACAGTGAACCGTGGAAAATGAAAGATTATCCATTGACAGTCATACAACAGATACAGAGCATAGAAAGAACATGGCAATAACAGTATAAAGGAGAGTGCACATGCTTTGTGTGAGTGATCACGTCTGTGTGTGTGTGTGTGTGTGTGTGTGTGTGTGTGTGTGTGTGTGTGTGTGTGTGTGTGTGTTTCGGGGGATCTGTTACGTTTCAGACAGAGAGCTTTGTTACTGCTTCTGAGTGTTGGGGTGCAGCCGTGCATGCAATCAGTCTGTGTTTCTTTATAATTTTCAGTAAGTCTGTTTTCGGGGCCTCCTTTACCTCAGCGCCAACTCACACACACAATCACACACACACACACATAGATACAGGCAAACGCACACATACACACACTTTTGTACTCCTTTCCAAACCCAATGATTTAAGCCAGTTCTTCACTCAGCCAGCGGACGCCATGTGTTTCTCATGTTGCCCTGACGGTCCCTGTTCATGAGATCTTCATGTTTTATTTCAGAGTCAAAGGGACAGAAAGTCTAATCTCTGTGTATCATGTTATAAAGTACAAATCACACTGGGGGAAAATGCAACAAGAGAGAAGAATGGAAGGTGGGGGGGGGGCTGCTGCTGCTGCTGGTGTGGTGCTGGTGTATAAATCTTCATGGGGTTTGCAGGGAAGGAAACTCTTATGCTGAGGAACAAGAAGCACATGTAGCGAGCAAGCTACCCGGAAATTGGTATAGTCTTGTATGATTTTATAGGGATCTTGGGCATGCCCTTCACATTAATTAGGATGTGGAGCGCGGAGGTATTTTTTACAGGAAACTAAGTATGGAACCCCTGCTGTCTGCCCCAGGGCTCCAGCTCCTGAGTCAAACAACCTAGAGGACTCTGTAACCAAAGGAAAGCAGGATAATGCAGGTCATATGCACACAAACACGCTGACACACACACACACACTGACACAAACAC
>JBBMOC010000086.1:876017-923286 GCA_037975185.1 Centropyge bicolor
TCCTCCTCCTCCTTCCTCCCTTCCTAATGGCTCATACCAAACTCACCAGGAGCTCTGTGACCGCACCATCCTCAGACCATGAGAAGACTGCCACCAACTTCCCCAGAGGTGGAGGATTATGTGTGCAAATGCTTTGCATCTGTGTGCTCTCTATCTGTGCATGCCAGAGTGCTGTTTCTACACAAGTGAAATGTAATGGGAGGCAGTCTCATGTCCCCGGAGGTTACAGTTTCATGCAGAGAGCTGCGATGTTTTCGTTTTGCAAACAGACACTTGTAGATGTTATTCATATTTCATGTCACTTCTGGAGCTTTCATGCATGAGCTCTTGATCGCAGGCTGTGGGGAGGCACCAGTGTCATTTCAATGCATCATAGACAAGTGAATGGTGCTCTGTCATGAAACTGGGACTGTCCATCCATGCACTCGCTTGTTAAGAGGTTTGATTCAGAAAAAGGCTGAAAAGATGTTTCACTACTGTTCTGGTATTTTTATTATTTTACTTTTATGAGAGCTTAATTTTTCCCCTCCCTTTCCATTCAGTTTCTGTGCCTGGGTTTACATTCTCTTTACTGCCTCTTCTCCAGAGTTCAGCTGGAAGTGCTCTGTTTTCTCCACAAGAATTTTATGACTCTCTAACAGAGTGTTGAGACACAAAACACTTAAGCAGCGCTGGAAAAGACGGCGAGACGGGACTGACAAACAGGGACACAAAGCCTTGGAGGAATGAGGAGGAGAGAGCTGGAGACAGACAGGAAGAGTGTGTGTGTGTGTGTGTCTGTGTGTGTGTGTGTGTGTGTGTGTCTGTGTGTGTGTGTGTGTGTGTGTGTGTGTGTGTCTGTGTGTGTCTGTGTGTGTGTGTGTGTGTGTGTGTGTGTGTGTGTGTGTGTGTGTGTGTGTGTGTGTGTGTGCGGCCAACATATTTCAGCGTGATGACCAAGCATTTCTACTTGTTATTTAAAGTCTCACAGGAAGCACGTATTTGGCTTCCAGAGGACATGTGGTGTTAAATGTACCTGCTCTGCCCAGTTGTGCTGCGATTCCACGTTGATGAGCTCCGTCTCACATGCTTCATGGCTCACAGCAGTCCTGCAGCATCTGTTCAATGTTTGTCTGAGGGTGGATATGCATTTTTAGGGCCAGTAAGAGCAGGAGTGACGGGGCTGGATGGAACAGTTCGGGCCCAGATTAATCAGATTCAGTGCAACAACCCTGCAATCCTAGAAGTCTGAAGAGAGCCCGGGTCTTCATTCAGGACTTCGTTCGAACCCTCTGAAGTAGACAAAGAGGTAATTTGCAGAAGCATCTGGATCCGGTGGCGAAGCAGGCCCGAGTATATACGCTCCCCTCCACCCAGCCCCCCTCCCCTCCAACCACCACCCTCGTCTGTTTATCATAGGATCTCCAACACACAATCAAACATGAAAGGACGAGTGCTCGCAGAGCCTTTTTAGATTTGGTGGACATGTGACATCTCTGGAAACATTTAGCCTGTCATAGCTGCCGCTGCTCTTCAAAGAGCGCCCAGAGGAACAGATTAATGTCGCTTCTGTAACAAACCTTCTTCCTGTCTGTCCTCCTCTCCTTCTAAACACGCCGGCTCCTCGTATCTGCTGTGAGAGATTACTGACTGTACAGTAACAAGGCAGCAAATCATTTGAAGATGTGTGTGCATCAACGTGGTCCCGGTCCTGATTTCAAACTGATAAGACATTTGTGCTTCATTCTTATATGGCAGACTTTTTGCTCCTGTGTCCCATTATGTAAACTTGATTTAAAGTAATCTGTGTGTGTCTTTGACTTCTGCCAACTAAATAAGAAAGGCATGTGCACACATACCCTGCACTTGTATGTCATAATATGCATGTGTGTGTATTGTTCTATATGTTCTCTGCATCACCACACATCAAAAATGTACCTTTATCATTAACCTGTTTCATTTCCCTCCGTGGCAGTGGACTGGAGAGGCCATTCAAACACTGTGACAAGGTTTCCTTCAGATGCTGTCTCCAAGGTAGAATGACATCAACGCAGTACTGATATCCTGCAAAGACAGAATGTTAGATGTGGCGTGGTACAAAGTCCATGAAAAGACACAGATGGGCATGAATGGATACACCCCCCCCCCCACACACACACACACACACACAGAGTCAGTGTGCACATTGTTAGAAAGCTTACTGTACGGGCAACATCTGCACAGTGGCTACATTGGCTGTTTGGACACAGTGAACACAGACTGCACTATCACACTCGAGTGAATGTGAAAAAACACAGTTCAACCCTGCAGCTGCAAAACGAACCCTTATTCTAATATATGCCACACATGCTGAAGTGTCTTTGAGCAGAGCACTGGATCCTGATCAGCTTCAGATCTGCTGGTCTGTAGCTGACCTTTGACCTCCAGAACGAGCCATGACAGAGAGTCTATGACATCTCAGATAGCAGCTCCGTGGGTTTTTTTGTTCAGCTTGGATATGTGCAACACAATGAGAATATATCCACCCCATAATATTCTGACCAGAAGACTTAGGTGGGGGTTCAGGGTTAGGTGGGGGCAAACTGTTGTGCAGAGGCCTGTTGCATCGGCCACTTTCACCACAGAAGGGTCACATGACCTGGAGGATGTGTCTCAAATGGAGTCCCTCCCACAAGACCAAGGAGGTCACGAGCCAGCCCCCCTTCACCTGAGGCCGAGGGCTGGCCTTGTTGGCACCCTGAATCCATGGAAGTCCAACAGAGGCCTGGAGATGGAAGGAATGATGCCTTTCTTCATTTCCATTGTACCAAATATATGTAAATAAAATATGTATGACTGAGTCTTGGCTCTTCTGTCATGGCTGACAATGGACCCACACAAGCTACTTTAAAGCAGTCAAGCATTTTTGCATACAATATATGTCTTGTTGGAAAGATTAGCATTATCAATCATATATGTGTACATTTCAATATTTTATATATTTGACGAGTTTCCTCGTCACATGTGTCTAACACTGATGCATGGATGTTAATTTTTGAATGAGGTCAATGGTCAGCCAGAGGTCAGACAAAGAGAGGCTCAGTAGACAGCAGACAGCAGATACAAAATGGAGGTGAAGTGCCTTTGCTAATATAGATGGACTATAAGAAAGATGAGAGAGAGACAGAAACAGGAGGCAGACGAGGTCAGACAGCGAGAAAGGAATGCTGTTTACTCATTGCACTCATCCATAAGAGGGCTCCATCTCAACAGTCAGTCAGTCAGCCGGACATTGCCTTGAGTTCAGCACCACATCCAGTCCACCCCCCCTTCTCCTCCCCCAAGCCCCCCAACACTAAACTGCCACCACTTTACCAGCACAAAAAGATGCAGCACGGCACTTTCCTTTTCACCCTAGCATGCAAACCCCCCCTCTCACCCCACCCAACACACACACACACACACACACACACACCCCTGCCCCCCCCCTTTCCCACCTTTGTATCAGTTGAAAGGCATATGGTTACTGCCATCCGATTCCCCTCGGCTGAAAGTGCCTTTCACTTTACGCAGTTCACAAAGAGGTCAGACTACGGCAAACAGAAATATTGTGTGAGAGCTCACTTTTTTGTGCCTGAGCTCAGAGATGTGAGAGACACGAGAATAGCAGGGGGAGAGAGAGTCCCTGATAAAGTTACATCTGGTCAAACAAACCTCACTCCGTTCCTCATGCCAGAGCCGGAGGATTTATGCTGCAGTGAATAAAGAGCGGTATTTGAGAGAATTGACAGAAAGTAACCTCGGACATGCTCGGCCATACATCACTCATTCAGCTCCACATCCATGCACCCACGTTTCCACCAGGTCAGGTTTCCTCATGTGGCTCAAACAGCTGCAGGAGGAACTTTCTGTTTGGAGCCACGACTGAGAGTCAGTGAGGAGGCGAGGGCGTGTTGTCCGAGGACGGATCCTGGACGGGCAGGTGAGGTGTCAGAACCTCCCGGGGGCCGGTGTGTGTTGTTCCCGCGGCAGCCCCCGGGGGCCTCTGGGCTCTCTGCTCGCTCCAGCTCTCTTTGTGCTGCTCTGGTCAATGATTAATACTGAGTGTTCCTCTGCTGACCTTGTTTGTTAAAAGCCTTGTACCTGACAACTCTCCACCGTTTGTGCACCAAAGGAAAACAGTTTCTGACACGAACGGGACCTCCTCCCATTTCAGAGCGTCTCCCAGCGCCGATTAAAGCAGCCAGAGAAGGAGCTGAGCTCTTTGATGCTCCCACTGCTGCCCCAGTGTCCCTATTGTTAACCTTAATAATTGTAGCCATGAGTTGCTGGGTAACTTCTCCGACCGCAGCCCTGTAATTAGACCGCGTATTCAGGCACCAATTTATGACCAATATTTTACTTGGCATAAAAGCTACTGAGCTAAAGATTTGATTTCCAAACGGGAACTCTGGGGAACCACACCAAAACAGCCTCTGGAAAGAAAGTGCGCAGCCAAACAGTCTTCAGCACTTCAAACACTTCACTGCCAGCGAAAAGAGATTAATTGTGAAAAGCTAACTGCTGTTTGCTTTGCTCTTTATGACGGTGCCTTTAAGTAGGATAACATTTGGTGAGAAAGTGTCAGACTGGCTTTCACTCCATGCCCGCTGCTTCCCTGGGACTCTCCGAGGAGATCTTCCCCCAGCGCCCCCCCGACACACACACACTCACACACACACACACACACACACACACCCTGAGCCTAACGACCGTCCTGGAAGTGTGCCTTGTTCCACGGGGCCATCAAACATTTATTCATGTCACAAGCTGCTGCCAGCAGCCGGGCTCACGGCCGTGGGCGAGTGGAGGGCTCACGGCCGTGGGCGAGTGGAGGGCTCACAGTCATGTAGTCATGTAAAAGATAACCCTGTGAATTTACATGCATTTCTGTTCCGGTGAACGTGCAAGTGTGTGTGTGTTTGTGTATGAGGGAATGCGATGGTGAGGGGGGGGGGTTCAGCCCTGAATGGAAGACGGCCTTGCACCATAAATCTGTCCCTCATTGGGAAGACAAAATGAAAATGGCCCTGTCATAAAACATCTGTAATGGCTCCATCCACCACCAACACATAATGGGGCAATTACCAGGAGGGGGCTGGGGCCGCGTGAAGCCTTCAGTTCTCTTTGGTACACCACATAATGCTTTGCTGGATGTGTTTGTGTCTCATAAGCATGTGTCTGTGTATATGCACATGGTGGTGCTTAGGCCCACTGTGTGAAGATGTTGAGAGAGGCCCAGAGTGAATCTCACTGTGAAGACGTCCAGTCTAACCTGCTCACTGACCCTGAGCCCGTTCCCTGAGAAACCTCTCTGTCCTCTCAGCACAGTGACAGACAGGAACATCTAATCTGAGATTGCATTATTGATGCCTGATCTTTTGCACGGCCCGGCCCGGGCCCTGCGTCTTCCACACCTCCTAATCAAGCATAATTGAAGTTAACTGTACGGCCCGGCTGAAAGGCTAGACAGGTAAGCCGCAGCTCTCATGATTAATGTAGTGTGTTAGTGTTCTGGGCTCTGACCTTTTGAGATAGGCCAGGCACCATTTTTAAGTGAAAGCTCTGCCTCTGCCGAGCTGTGGAGTTGTCCATCAAGTCCTCCTGCGCCCCGCCGCCCTCCACCCCACCACCACCCCCCCTTCCAAAGTCAGATCCTTGTCTTGCTGGCTCATTGCCCCTGACCCATGTTTGTTTGCCTACATGTCTCGTTTTACAATGCAGAACCGAAACCTCTCTTTACCACCCAGGGCCTTCTCCAGAATCGGCTGTGTTTTATGTATTGGAGAGAAAAAGTTAATGGACATTGATGGAGCGTGGATCAGGAGACACAGAATTGTGTTGTTGACTCTGAGATCCTGTGGTTTTCCTTCCTTCTGCTCTGTGCTGCTCTGGAGCGGCTTTGCTATTTAATTCGTCTCTTTTCTTTTCCAATTCCAAGTCAAAGCATTCATGTCAGGCCTCATTCGTCCGCGGGCCGAGTGTCCAAACCACTGAATGCCATTGTCCGGCCCCAGTTGGTCAGAGACCCCCCCTCTCCTCTCCACAAGCCTCCGCCGATGTGAAGTGGCAGGGGGGTCATGTCCTTGCCTTACTCCCAAACATGAGCATTGTCAGAGTTAACTGAGTAAATTTACTTTTGACTCAAGCTCATTCAGACCCTCAAACAAACACAGAGACTCAACAAAAAGCGGATGAACTGCCAGCACACAAAGAGACTGTCTTCCTCTCTGCAGAGGTTTGCAGAAGAATCAGAAGGTGTGCTTGTTAATCAGGGATGGCAAGGACCCAGGTCAGCGTCTGTAACATAGACCAGGGGCAGTAAATGGATGGGGAGGGGTGAAAGGGCACCCTCAGACATTCCTTTAGAAAATAAACAGAACAAAAGCGGGTTTCTCAGGACAGGTATTCCGAGCCCATCTATCAAGCTGACTTCAGTTTTTGCTCTTTTCCGAATTTATGAAGACGTTTAATGCAAAGATTTTTTTGCCCAGATACAAAAATTCAAACCAAAGCTTCTACCACAGTCATTAGCAATCTGCAGTTAGCTACATTAGCACTATATCCTCATGTTTCAAAAGCCCAGCTGGGAGTGAGTTTAATGCAATTAGCAGGTTATCTGTGGTGAAGTGGACGTGTCTGCTCACTTCCTGTCACCGTATGGTCTGACAGGAGGGGTGGCTTTCTGCAGCACCACAGAAGAAGAGGAAGAGGCAGAGGAAGAGGCAGAGGAAGAGGAAGAGGAAGAGGAAGAGGCAGAGGAAGAGGCAGAGGAAGAGGAAGAGGCAGAGGAAGAGGCAGAGGAAGAGACAGAGGAAGAGGAAGAGGCAGAGGCAGAGGCAGAGGAAGAGGCAGAGGAAGAGGCAGAGGCAGAGGAAGAGGAAGAGACAGAGGAAGAGACAGAGGCAGAGGAAGAGGCAGAGGAAGAGGCAGAGACAGAGGCAGAGGCAGAGGAAGAGGAAGAGGCAGAGGAAGAGACAGAGGAAGAGGAAGAGACAGAGGAAGAGGAAGAGGCAGAGGGAGAGAAAGAGACAGAGGAAGAGGAAGAGGAAGAGGCAGAGGCAGAGGCAGAGGAAGAGGCAGAGACAGAGGAAGAGACAGAGACAGAGGAAGAGACAGAGACAGAGGAAGAGGCAGAGGAAGAGGAAGAGACAGAGGAAGAGACAGAGACAGAGGAAGAGGCAGAGGCAGAGACAGAGGAAGAGGCAGAGGCAGAGACAGAGGAAGAGGAAGAGGCAGAGGAAGAGACAGAGGAAGAGGAAGAGGCAGAGGAAGAGGAAGAGGCAGAGACAGAGGAAGAGGAAGAGGAAGAGGCAGAGACAGAGGAAGAGGAAGAGGAAGAGGAAGAGGCAGAGGCAGATGCCCCATCAGAAGAAACACCCCAGTCTTTTGTTAGGCTTCGGCTGCTCTGTCTCAGGTTTATTATCTGTCTCCAGTGCAACCAACCACCGCCCTCTGAAACGACACATTTTTGCAGTTTGGGATCTCAAGCGACTTCAAAAATTCTGCAAAACAAGTTCTAGAAAAAAGATGGATTTCAGGAGGGAAAAAAATCGTGACCTCTGGCATGGAGGCACAAGCCAGTGTATTTAATGTTCGGGGCCGGCCCTGCCTTTGTGTCGAAGCCAGTGGCTGAATGAGGGGCGGCAGGAGGGGTCACTTCAGGCATCTGCTGCTCTCTCGCTCCACTCGTCTGTCCATCTGTGTGCTGCTGCCCTTCTGTCCACAGGTTCTTTAATGTCACACACACTGTAGCTGTGTGTGTTTGTCAGTGTTTTTCACTCCACATCTGTTTAGCACCACCTCGCCTTGGCCTTTGTTCTTGGCTGGAGAAAGGTGTGAAGCTTGATTATAGAGGGAGCGACAGTATCTGCAAACCATAATGGTGGGAACCAGAAGAAAGCAGAGAAGGAGGGACCCCTCTAGAGGCAAAAGAAAATAGTGTGAGGAGAGAAACAGTCGCTGAGAAATAAATAAGTCCTTGCTGGATTTTATCAGTAGCAGTTTGAAAGTCCGGCCTTGGCAGCGAGTGAGCTCCTCTTTACTCTGCATTGAAATCGTATCCATTCAACAAATCAAAGCACAACATCTGAGTCCTCACAATAATACAATACATGTTCTAATGCTCCTTAATGCCCTTACACACATTTGTGCTTGCTTCCAGGTCCTGGCTGGCTGAGAAACCAGCCTGATTTATGCCTTTCCTGCTGCTGATGAGGACATCACAGATAACGGAGAGGTTAAGTATGAGGAACATTTATGTCTCCATATGAGCCAAGACAGTTTTTTTTTTTTTTTGTATCTTGGAGAGGCTCCCGGGCTTTCCACTCGGAGCAACACCTAGTAGATGTTCAGTTCTGCAGCCTCACAGACCTGAGAGAGGAGCCTCCACACAGATGTGGGGTGTCAGGACTATTTGTGTTTCTGATGAAAAGGAGCCGTCTCTCTGCCCATCTTGGTTTGCTTAGACTAATATATTAAGAGCCAGTTTCAAATAAACACAACTTTCTTTTTTTTTTTTTTGCTCTCTCAGCCTCAGCGCGGAGCGGAGGGACAATAAGGCGGTTGTGATGAAGAACTTTATAGGAACATTTAACTTGAGAGTGAGGGATTGAAGCGGGTAAACAAAGCATTCCTTTCCCTTTCATCACCATTTAACTGTTCCCTTAACATTCAGTCTCACCTCCAGGCCAGTGCCCACCAGACCGGGGAACTTGTCAAATAAATATAAATCAAAACGTAAAGGTTTATCCCTCACGTTACCATAAAGTTGTCTAGAGATTCAGACTCCATTGTGCAACATTACAGTTGATCTAATCCTGAATCAGCTGCAAAGATTCAAGGTGGTGCACAGATCTCCCATGGTGCACTTGTGAGCAGCAGGCTCGTGGTAGCACCCCGGCTATGGCGCTCCAGACTTCTAGCCTGGGGGGCCATTTGGTTATACTCAGGGGAATGGTTGTTGTGTCAGTCATTTGTTGCGACCGCTAAAGAGTGCACTTAGCATCCTGTGTTTCCCCCTAGCAAACATGTGGGGAGTGACATGATACTGTACAAGAGTCTGGACAACATATAACATTTCAAAGCAATTTCCTAATTGTTTCCAGGCCAAGGTCGACAGCCTATATGGAAGCAATCCCTTCTTTCAAACTTTTTTTCATCCACAGATTGGGAAACATTAAAGTGTTAAGTAAACTTGACCCAGGCGGGCTAATTCATTGGGAAATAGCTGGCTTCGTACATTCAGTGCCATATCAGTGACAGTCAGTCAGCGGAGTTCCTTCTGCTTGGATGGTCACCATATGTTTATATGGGCTTTCTGTGGCGCAGTCCTGAGCCAGCCAGTCACTGAGTAATGACATTTGTTGTCTATGATGATACACTGTTTACAAATGGAAAGAATAGATTAGCTGGCCTTCCTGAGGCAAAGGTATATGTGCTCCATATGCACTGATGCACCTTATTGAAATGATTTAAGTGTTGATTTTAAAGAATAAACCTTAAGTTGAAAAAGTCTCTATAACTGCATGTAATAGTCTAAAATTGCCATATTACAATATTTGTTTCTTATTTTTTCTTTCTCTGCATGATCTTAAACCATGTGTTTTTAAGCTGTGTGATATTTTAAACATATTTAATCATCCAGGAGGAAAAACATAATATTTTTTTTAAGTATGTATGGTTGTAGGTTTGAGAAAGAGATCACAGTAATAGAAGTTTTTCAGGGCTACAAAATTTCAAAAATGCCAGTAATGTGATTTCTTTTCTTCATTTAATTAATCCACTGATGAAAAAGACATTTTATGAACCTCGTATTTCCTCATAAAGAAACGCCCTGTATAGTTGGTTCGTGACGTCAGACTTTTAAAAACAAAAATGAATACAAAAAAGGTTGCATTAATCAGCAGAAGTACCAGACTTTGTTTTGAATTTTATTTGTACAGTAATGGTGTGGAATATTATCCAGTAATATATGTATATAAATGATCTTATATATCATTGTAAAAGCTCTTTACACTCTAACTGAATGCACCTCAAAACTCAGATCCTATATGCAATTATGAGGTAGACATTAATAATGGTATTTTCCACCCTCTGCAAAAAAAAAAAATATGGAATACACCTTAAATTACTCTCATCAATGTAAGAAATATATGATTATCATGAAACTCTGTACATCACAAATAATAAAATAATTATAGAATAGAAATTATACCGATTTGAGTGCATTTTGTATATTTACAAAGAAATGCCTTTTTCTCATTTCTTCATTCGTTGCACTTTGTAAAGTTTTCAACTGTACAAATATTTACAGCTCGGAACAAAAAAAAACAATAATGAACAGCAGTGCATTCAAAGCTAATGTGCATTTAAATATCTTCTCGTTTGCGAGTCTTTTTTTCTTTCTTTCTTTCTCATATTTTCAGAGAAGACCAAACTCTCTCTGACCGCGTGTCCCTGGCGCAGGCGCAGTCAGGTGTGGAAGTGCATTTCGTAAAGATGCAGACTTTTTGAGCAAAAAAAAAAAAAAGTTCAGTTATGTGTGCTTTTTTTCTCTTTTTTATACAACAGGGCCCGAGTCAGGCACAAGACTGGTTTTGTGTCCTTTTCTGTCCTCTCAACTGGTCTCCAGTAAGGCCAAAAAAAAATCTCTGAAGGCATCACCACCATCTTATGTCCTCTCCTCAGACCAGTGTGTGTGTGTGTGTGTGTGTGTGTGTGTGTGTGTGTGTGTTTGGTAGATCAGACATTCACCCCACATTTTTTCTTTTTTTTTCTGTTGTTGAAGAACAGGCTCTTGCTCGGGGCCTGTAATGACTCCAGCTGGACGGTGCCAATTACGGCCTGGATGCACATACCCAAAAGAGTCCGGCCTGGCTGGCAGGATCACACGGCAGAGCTGCAACAAAGCGCTGACAGGCAGGCAGGCAGGCAGGCAGGCAGGCAGAGCCCACTGTCCTCTGGCCTCGGCACGAACAGGTGCACGGTCGCACTCAATGGGGCTCCCATCTCGCCTCGTACCCGATCCTTGTGCCATATGGACACGTCTCACTCTCCGGGGAAAACAAAAGCCTGTTTGATGAGCGGTGGATGGGAACTTTTGAAGGCAGAGAGTGTGGATTGTTGTGACTGTGCTGAGTCTGAATAAATAGCAGGTATCGCCTCTGTGTGCATCCCTTTTGAATTAAGGCGCGTCATGCGTCATGCGTAAAAGCTCTCCACACCTGTGAGGACTTTACATCTTCAACCCGGGACCCATCAAGACTTATCTTTGAATTTCTCAGTCCTTTATAAAGTTTTTTTTTATTGAACAAACAAGGGCCGCTACCTGCAGCCGCACTGCTCCACCACCATGTCCTCGTACTGTTTGTACACCACGTTGTTGCCCGAGTCTATGTACAGGATGCTGATGGGGCTGAGCTTGGTGGGGACGCAGCAGCTGGGCGGGGTGCTGTTCGGGTCCATGGAGTTCATGAGCGTCTGTATGATGGCGTGGTTGGTGGGCTCGAGGTGCGACCTGAGGGGGAAGTCGCACACCCCCTCGCAGTGGTACGCCTCGTAATCCAGGGGCGCGATGATCCAGTCGTCCCAGCCCAGCTCTTTGAAGTTCACGTGCAGCGCCTTCTTGCTGCACCTGGACTTGGACTTCTTGCCGTGCCTCTTGCCGTGCCGGTTGCTCAGCGCGGTCCTCCTCCGCCGCCGGGGCCCCTCTCCTCTCACCCCCCTCAGCGACGCCCCCTCCTCCCTCGCCTGCGCCACCTCCTCCTCCTCCCTCTCTCCCACCGACCTCCGCGCCTTGATCTTCTCCTTCATCTCGTTGAACAGGTTCTCCCTCTTCTTGGAGCGGGTGTAGGCCACCAGGATGGCCTTCTCCCGCTGGGGCCGGCCGCTCCTGTCCAGCCCCAGCTGCCTCAGGTCCACCTCGGTGTCGGATTTGCTGAGAGTGACGCGGAGCTGGAAGCAGAGCTGCTGGTCGCCCTGCTGGTGGTGATGAGGATGAGGAGGATGGTGGTGGGGGTGGTGGTGGTGGTAGTGCGCTTTAAACATGTCCCACACGTCCAGAACCTCCCAGCCGGCCTTGGTGGAGTCCAGCGGGTCCAGAGACCTGGAGTCCAGGAGTCGGTCGGAGCGGCAGGGGTAGACCTGGATGTCGTACAGACCCGCGGTCTGCAGGGAAGCCTGCACCTCCCCGGGCGCTCTCCTAAATATCCTTAATTCCGCCCCGACCAGCTCCTCTTTGTCTGAAAGGGTTGAGACATCAAACAGATACTTTTGTCTTCGCAGAGGAGAGTGCAAAAGATCGTCTGCAAGGATAAAAGAAGAAAATAATTGCAGTCAGATTCACTTAGGGTGTACAGTGTTCAGAGGGAGGGGGGAGGGGGGGCTCACATTCTCCCACAGAGGCCTTCTCTCTCTCTCTCTCTCTCTCTCTTGTTTTTCACATGTCCACCCTCAACCTGCCTGAAACAAACCGCAGCTGACAAGTTCTGAGTTTGAGAAAAAAAATCACAGTTAACATGTATTATTGCTCCATCCACGGCTGTATTATAAAGCCATTCGACTCAGTGTTTCCCCCTAACTTACTTTGATTTGATTACATTCTAACATATTTATCCTGGTAATAAAATCTTTTATTATGCTTAAGGATAAATGTGGGTTAGGTTTGCAAAAAGCCTGCTTGAAGGCTTTTCCTCCCTCGAACTGCAGTTGCTCAAGTTTCTTAATTTCATTTCATGCAGGTTTGCTGCGCATGAGCAATTTGAAATAATATTATGATGGAAAGCACGCAGTGTTCATTTCACATGCAGGAAGATTCTAATCTGGCTTGTTCCAAATAAATCTATGTATAATGTATTTATCCACTAGTCATTTCAGGGGCGAAATTGTTTTTTGATAATGCAGTGACAATAATCCAATCAAAGCTGGCGACAGTGAAACGCCAGATTTAATCAAAGCCAGCGAGTTTTAATGAAAATACTTCTGCTTTCATTTTACTCGATGACAGAATGATTATTCATTTCCAGCTCCCTGACAGAGTGGAAGTAAACTCTTCCTTCTCCACAGCCTCCAAAGGTCTTAAATCTCAGCAGCAGTCAGAACATCAGTGCTGTGGTTAGTTTGCTGTTTTGGGAGAACTCTTGCAGAGTTGTGAGGCAAAGAATGAGAAAGAAAAAAAACCGAGGGGGCCTGGTGATGTGAAGGCCCCTGGGTGCTGCCAGACACAACGGACCAAAGGCGACACACTGTACACTCACTGAACAATACACAATTAATGCATTATTCCCCGCTGCAGACCCGGGAGGCCTGCAAATATCCCACCACGGCCAGAGTGTAACAATGGACCAACAAAACATATGAGATGTCTGCATTTAACAAACAGGATTTTTTTAACTACATTTAGACTCACAGTGATTTATGTGTTGCATGTGTTTTCATGCACATCAAGCTGCAACTTACAGCATTTTAAGGCATACACGCAATACATTTTTTCTTGCTTTTGTTCCAAAGAAAATCCACTATAATAAGTAACGTTTTCCCCTCTATTTTTGTTCTCATGAAAAACGAAAAGAACGCAGCAAATAGCGCTGGATTAATTGTCTTTCTTGTTGCTTGCATTTCTTTTTTTCTACTCTTTTTCCTGCAGCGTTTGAGAAAATGCAGATCCAGAAAAATGCAATAAAAAATACAAGAATTCTCTTTAAACACGTCGATTTAAATGGAGTTAATTCAATATTTTTTTTTCGAATCACAAAAAAATAATTTAAATTTTTTTATTTATTTTGCTCTCTGGGTTTAATGATTTAAAAATAAAAGCACGTTGCCTCGGTTGATTCTCTCCATTAATATGTGAGCGTGTTTAAAAAAAAAAAAAAAGTTGCCTATACGTCTAAACTCGCCCCTGTGATATAATTTGTAAGGTTTGTTTCTGCGGACATGTTTGAATGTGGTTGTCAGTTTCCCTCCGTGAACCCTGCAGAGTCCAACAGAAAAGAGCAGATTGAAACCTGGTGCTTTCAGTGACTTTGCCCGTATGGTCTGCATTAGGATTCTTCTTTTTTTTTATAAGACCTCAAACAAATCGAATACAAGTTCACCAAATAATTAACAGTTCTGAATTCCCAGCTTCCTCATTAAAGCACTTCCCCTCTTATATTTCATCTCATCCTGCCAAGGACAACATTCCGCCTTAAAACGCGCCTGCACGGACTGACTGAGTGACTGAGAGGACTGCTGCAGTTACTGAGAGATATCCGTGTTGACAGTCGAAAAGAATGTATACAGTTTTCTTAATTTCGTTATTATGTAAAAAGCCAATTTTTTCCATTACGCGCGAGATGCTTGACGGTGGATAATTGGGGGAGAGAATGCGGTGGGTTTTTACTGCATCCTGTGCACTTTTCTTTGACCTTGTTGCTTGTATTTTGAACAAATGCAAAACATGTTTTTGTCATCCATGCCTCTGTTTGGAGAGAGAGAGAGAGAGAGAGAGAGAGAGAGAGAGAGAGAGAGAGAGAGAGAGAGAAAAGCCGGGCCATCTGCGCTTTAATGAGTTACCCCAAAGTGCCAAAAGTAATTTTCAGATTCGGGTTATTCTTTTCTGATGTTGCCTTTTCCGACCTCTAGGAAACACCCCCTCTTGGGTTTATAAGCAAATATCATTTACCAACAAAAAGTGTGAAAGCCATGGAAGCCGCAGATCAGAGGTGCGCTAAGTTAAAAAAAAAAAAAAAAAAAAAAAACTGCCACTGCGCTCTTGGATGAAAAATGCGCAAAAAAACTGTTCCTTTACGCGTCAAAAAGCTGCTATTTCTCTCTTGATTGAGGAGGAGATTTGAGTCATGAAAACTCCCAGCCGAGGTTCGCTCTGCAGGTTAATGCAGTGCAACACTTATGGGACGCTGGGAGGAATCCTGAAAGAAGGGGAAGAAAAATAATTTTCCGTAATTAAAGCGGCGGTCGCAAAGGGAGGTTCCGCAGTAAAAATACGAACCACTTCACAGCGGAGGAAGTGCTCTTTCATTTTTTTTCTCCCCCCTCCTCTCTCTCTTTCTCTCTCTCTCTCTCGTCGTTTTTTGGTGATGTGCCCATCGTGGCCGAGCTGGGTCATTATGGGAGAATAGACAGTGTTTGATATGTTATGACATGAACACTCAATTAGATCACCGAGTTCAAATACTCCAGTCAGCCGCTCGATGCCAAGCAGCTCTCAGAGGGTCCGGCTCGGGGTCAGAGCCAGTGACACATCACATCAAAATCACAGGAGAAAGTGAGGCATTTTTCCTATCAAATCAGCTCACACTGCAAGAAATGGTCGCACTCACGAGCCTTTGCGCGTGTACATTCACTTTATGAGCGTCCTAATTTGCTTGAAAACGAGCAAATGTGCAAGAGCACCGCGCGTATTTTCAGAGCAGTTTGACAGAGCATCTAACCTTGAAATATCTTTTTCTAAATTGCATTTCATTGCACATAAGTTGGAAAAAGTTGGGAATAATTGCAGCTGCAGATGACCGGTTGACTGACTGGCCGGTGGTGATGGATATTTTTTGCAGCGCGCACTTCGCGTCCGAGAGGCTTTCAGACAGGAGGAGAAGGCAAACAAAGATAGCTTTTATTTCTCCTGCAAAGATTAACTCGGCTTATGTCCCCTGTGTGTGCGCTGGATGTGTTTGTGTTTATCAGATTGTGTTTGTCCTCGCGGGCCGGTCCAATCACTCGGTTACACATGTTAACTGACCCAAACACCTGCTCCTCACACCGCGGCCCCCTCCTTCTGCCCAGCTCCCTTTGTCAGCACCGGAGGGCCAAACCGGGCACCAGCGGAGTCAGCTTTGCAATATGGGGGTGGGGGGGGGGGGGTTAAAATCAGGTTGTGTTTTAAATGTTTGTGTTGATTTGCATTTGGAGATGAATGAAAAAAAGTGCTCTCAGATAGCTGGAGAAAAGTTTGCTGAGTGTTCACGTGGAGGTTTTCAGCAGAATAGTTTGCAGCCTGCACTGACAGTGATTTACAGCCTTCATTTAGAGAGAGCCTTAATTAGTGTTTTACTGTCGTGTAACCCAGAGGTTAATTTAAGTGTAATATAAGTTAATACTCTGGGAAAAAAGTACTGCAAATAGATCTGAAGAGAAGCACATGAACAACATATAACCCTGCAGCTTTCAACGCTTATTCTTCTTTTGCGTGCGTAAAAGTGTTTTTACGCATGATCTAAATCGTGCGTAAAAGTTGACATTTTTGCAGCTTTTGCGCATTTGGCCACATTTATATTAAGATCTACACAAGAGGCGAATATGAGAGCAGCCGGTGCGGGAAAAAGTGTGCCACAGAATTATGCAAGACCGAAGCTGGCAGCCGACTGAAACCAACCTGTTCCTCTGTCCACAAAGCTCGTGATGGTGTTGGCAGATTTGGAGGAGCGGAAAAAGCTCGCGTTTAGTCCCAGCTTCTCCGCGGCCGAGTACGTCCTGTATATAGAGAGCATGTATTCGTGCGGCACCACAGCGTCCTTGGGGTCTTCTTTGTGGTGGCCCCCGACGGGATGCGAGGACGCCAGCATGTCTTTGAGGAGTCTGGATGACCTGCGTCCGTCCTGATGAGGGATCCGGCCTCCCCTGCTCCTCCTCGGCGCAGAGGGAGAGATGATAGCAGCAGACTGGAAACACGGTATATTCCCAATGAAAACGAGGAGCAGGCCCAGATACAGCGCCAAGAGTCGAGGTGCGTCCATGGCTGGAGGAGTCGCTGGAGGAGATGAGCACGAACTTTTTTTTCCTTCCCGCTCAGTGAGGCTGGGTTTCGGGGGGGAGACGGCGGTGCGCGCGTCACGGTCGGAGAGCTGCTACTTTTGCGCTCTCCGCTCGCTCCGGGAGAAGAAGAAGTGCGTTTTGCGCTCTGGACTCCGCACAAGAGCGGAGAGTGCTGGGCCCGGAGAAACACGCCCACATGGTCGCTCAGAGCAGGGCTTCCCAAACAATTTCATGTCACAGAGCCTCCAAACAGGACCGGCCACAGGATGCACACACCACAGTCCATGTGGGCAGGTTTTTGTTGTTGATGGTTTGGCAGCCAAAGGCTGATCCACAGGGGGTCACGGTGTGCTTTACTGTGGATGACAAACACATATAATTATGATATTAATTAGTGAATCAAATTATTGTCACTTCCTCAGTTTATTATTTCAGGGTTTAAACTGAGCAGCAACCAATTTACAACCAAGTTTATAAAGTTGATTCAAGCAGATGTCGGTGCCAACATTTTTCAGAAAAAAAAAAAAAAAACTCAAAGAGAGTTGTTGTCCTCCTTATCATCAAGTCTCTGAGAGGCTGAAAGCCTCCAAGGCCATGTCAGATCAGATCAGATTAGATTCTACAGACAGATTGGATGGAGACACTGTGTGCACGAGGTGATCATAAATCAGAGGCTTTTTTCTTTAAAGAAACGTGAATTTTGCAACAGAGTTTCACAGGTTGTTTAGTGGAAGGTTTTAAATGATATGAAATGCATCATAGAACAGGGGAGCTGCGATCTAGTGTTTGATTGAATGTTTTGTGGATGGGATTTGAAGAGGAGAGAATTAAGTGTTCAGCCCTAAGTAAACTGAGGGCAGAGGGTTGTGCATGTAAATGTGCCCTCGAGGTGAGATCACAATAAACCCAAAACATCCTACACGGACGAGGAGTCATTCAAATGCATCATCACATTTTGAATAACACTAGTGACCTCTAGTGGCCATTGCTACTTATTACAGACTGATGTCTCTCACAGGCCTATATAAAGAAACGAGGACAAATGCTGCGTTCAGGTCATCTGGGAAAATCAGGCTTATATGAAACAGTTTAATGTGAATAGCTTAAAGCAGTGCACTGCTGTTCAAATGTTTTCAGCTCGATTGTAAAGTCGTCCATTAGTGATCAGCTTTCACACCTGGACTTAAACATCTGTTCTGTTTGTTTGGTTGGTTGGTTTTTGTTTGTTTCACAGCACTGAAAACAGTTCAATGTAACAAACAAATAGAAAATTCTACAATTATTTCAAAGACTGTAATTTTGAAATATTGGAAATAATTCAATTCATTCATTTTGAAATAAACATATTATTTCTGACACTGCTGTACATGTATGTTTTTATATAGGCCTGATTGAACCTGTTTACTGTAGGTTATGATAAATGAAAATTAAAAATAAGATAAGATAAAGCTTTGTTCGTCCCTCAGTGGGGGGGTCGGGATCATGAGTTAGAAGTGATGTTACATGAACCTGGACATCACAGGACACCACAGCACAGTAACCTGCAGGGATGCTGCAGTGACTCAGGTCGTTTTGATGGGGATCAGAATGTCAATGGAGTTGAGTTGCTGTCATGACATCATCGTGTTGTTCCAGCAGAGGGCGTGAGTGATAAGCAGACAAAGTGCTGCTCACAGGTCACATGCTAACATGTGATTCAGTACCACCCAGAGTCCAGAGCTTCTCCACAGTCTCACCTGACACACTTGTAATAATGAGCACCTGTGTGAAGGAGACCAGGCACCACATTAACATGTGGCTTGCAGGTTATTTCACAGAGATACATGTGAGTCCTCTGCAGTCATTTCCCTACTGTAGTGGTGCAGTGGCTTAGATAAATATGATGTTTCTCCATGACAGAAACTATCTATGAATGGAGATAAATGGGCAGAGGAGCAGGAGTCTCCCTCCCTGCTTTCAGCACCATGGAGAGCAGACTTGGCTCTCACACAGAGAGGAAGTCACCACTGTGTTCATGCTCATCACTGTACACACAGACCTGGTGCATGTGCTGAACATATGCTGGACCTCTGAGTCATGCTGTGTTTTTAGACTGACCTCCCTGTAATGTAATCCAGCCAAGAACCGAGCCTGGAGGAAATATGACATGTCTACATATCCATGCAGGATGAAGCATCACTGATGGAGCACAGACCTTCAGATTCTGGGTCAATATTCAAAAACATGAATAAAATAGTAGAATGCAAGATTTCATTGATTTGTGGATAATGTGTTGATTGTGTTCACTCAGTAACAGTATGATATACACGGTCGGCACATACAGCCTGTGATGCAGCAGTCCGCCTGCAGCTCGTGCTCCTGTGTGTTGGAGGGAGTGGTGAAGTAATGCCTCACATGTTATGTAACACACTTGGGCTGGTGGTCATGGTGGACGTGCACCGTCAGTGCTCTCGCTTCTTGTCCAATCGTGTGTGTCCTCACAGCTCCCCCCTCCCCCCCTCCTGCTCCAGCTCCAGCTCCAGCTCCTGCAGCCCACATCCATCCATCCAGCCAGCAGAGCGGAGGCTGCCACCGCGGAGCGCCAGCAGCGGAACGACCCTTTGTGCTCCACCGGACCGACGCGCCTCCTCCTGACAGGGAGCAGCAGCACACACCCAGGCAAGCCTCCACATTTACCTCCCTTTGTTTATCCTCCATCCAGCCTCGCGGTGAGGCTGAGGGGCGAGCTGAGGCTGTGGTCACGATGGGAGCAGGTGGAGCTGATGGAGACATGTTTACAAGTTCAGGAGCGAGGCTCGTGTCACATCGTCCTCATGTTCGCTCACATCCGCGGTGTGTGGAGGAGAGGTCTGAAGCTCGGTGTTTACACCACCCTCACTGATATTCTGTAGCTTGATTCGCCTGTCTTTATTCTGGAGGCTGAAAGGAAAAACATCCCAGCAGCTGTGGGGGCGCCAGATGATGCCAAACAAACCCCCGCTGCTGCTGGATGCGACGGGATGAAATAGAAAAGCAGACATTTGAAGGCAGAGTGGTGGAGGATGTTGATCTGTGAGAGGATCCTAAAATCTAACGAGCCTTTAGAAAGAGTGAGCGTGGCTGTGGGGTGAGCTGTGGGAAACAAAGGGAGGCATGTCAACATGTCCACATGGGGGCATTTCAGGTGAGAGCAGCGCTTTCTGTTTGATGCCTGATTCCCTTCACCACTGTTAAATGTGGTTCACTATGGAAGAATCATGGATCATTTCTGAAGGGTTTTAACACCACACAGGTCCTGAGTGGAACCATGGTGCTGCAGTTCAGAGCATGAATCTGTCAGGGTTTATCAGCTGTGTTTGTCTTTGTGCTACAAACATCTTCTCCACTATCAAGAGCAGGAATGTGGATGTTGGTAATGGGCTGAATAAACTGAGGACTGAAAGTCATGTGATGACTGACAGTGATGGTGCAGCCTGTTTACGGGTGGATGAGCTCAGACCTGCTGTGAGTGACGAGCTACTTCCATTCTGAAATGTTTGAACACAGATGCTCAGGTAGTTTCACATGTTTCTGTCACTCAGATCTGTCTTCACCACTGATATGGCTCAACCTAAGATCTCTTCAACAGTCACGTCAGTGGAAATGAGTGCGTCATGGGTTTCATATGGAATTGGACTGAAGGGCTTCCTGTAAGTCCGTGTGAATGATCAACATGAGAGAGCACATAGGCTGAGATGGATTAAGGGAGTTTATGATTCACGCCCACGCCAGGCTGGTTTTGACCATCTGGATCACTGGAAGCTTAAAGACTTGTTTTCCACTCATGTACATATTATCTCAGCTTCCCACTGAAAGCTTTCATCCAACCCATCCTTCCCCACTGCATCTACTTCCTAAATCACAGTGCCTTTACTGTGTGTTTGCAGGAGTCTCTGTACTGACTGTGTGTGGTTTAATCAGCCAGTTTGACTTGTGTTTGCAGCTTAGATGATGCTCAGCCTGTGGCTCAGCAGGGAGCCAATCAACATTATCTGGAGTCAAGCAGAGGATGGACTGAGCTCATGGTCTCACTGTACAGGGTCCACGTTAGGACAGGAGCCGGTTCAAACACAGTGGAAGCAGGTGAAATGTCACCAAACGTTAAGTTGGAAAAAAAATCTATCTCCAGTGAGTACAGGTAGCTGAGCATGGACAGGTGTTTCAGGTAACAAGCCACTGAGGGATCATCAGCAGAGGAAGAACAAACAGCCTGAGGTGAATCTGAATCACTGTTTGAACTCTTTATTTCTCATGTTCTGTTTCTCCTGCCTTTCCATCATGTGACAGCTTGTAGTGGCATGAATCTCTCTCAGCCACACCCTGGTTATTCAATCACATCTCCTCCTATGCATTCATCACATGAAGTACATGATCACCCCAGGTTCACTGGAAGACATCTTTTAACATTTAGCATCATGGCTTCGTGCCTTCGACCCTTTTTCACCACTGGTTTGTTTTCTTTGCTTCAGATTGAAAACACTTGTAGAAAATCTGTGACACAGATCAAAAGATTCCTTCTGAATAATATAAACACACGCATGCTTTCATGCTACAAAGAGCTGAAACCTCATTCAGTGGTACAAGTGTGTGGAGAGGCTGAAGGACAGAGTGTTCATTCAGTGTGCAGCTGAATGGAAACACCCCCACATTCTCTGAGTGAAGGACGGCGTCTCAGGATGAGCAGCAGAAGCTCACACTCAGATTTACACAGAACTGGTCCCATGTATCCAGAGCCGTTGCTCGGGGCTGGTGCTAGGGCACGGCTCCGGCTGCTCGGGGCTGGTGCTAGGGCATGGCTCCGGCTGCTCGGGGCTGTTGCTAGGGCATGGCTCCGGCTGCTCGGGGCTGGTGCTAGGGCACGGCTCTGGCTGCTCGGCCCAGTGTGGCGTCTGCCATGCCACCGTGCCGCGCGGCCTGTGCATCGCTGCTCTGCTGTTCAAAGCTGAAAGTGAAAGTGAAAGTGGAGGAAGGCGCTGAAGGCCACCCAGAACACAAATCTATTTTTGAGTCAGATACAAGGAGGTGGATCTTGATTCCCACGACTCTCTGCTCTATTTCTGCAATCCTCTGTGGGCCTCGGCGTTCTGAAGGAAGAGGGTTTTACACGAGTCTGCTCACACAGAGAACGTGGCTCATATTAGGTCACATGGTGATATCATTGTGAAACTGATGGAGGCCAGAGGATCCAGGCAAGAGTGACTCCTCCCCCCCCCCCCCAAGTTTCAATAAAGGTAACATCTGGATGGAGCCAGGGAAGACAGGTCTGCATTCCCTGATGCGACAACAGACCTCGGGGTCAATTACATCATTCCTGGTGCAAAAAAAAAAAAAGCATGTATGCACTTATGCAACCGCCCCCTTAGGCAACGACTCTGAGAGGAAATCAACAGGCGAGAGGAAGGGAAGTGATTGTATAAAGTTTATTCAAGCGTGAGAGGAACTCTGCATTATTCAGCTTCAAAGCATCAATAAAATATGTTTCTTCCTTCTTTAAATTTGCATGTACACAACGGAAAAGTTCGGCGTTACACAAGAGTTCGTTTCTACTTTGGTCTCAACTTATTTTGGAAGAGCACACAACGTCGCTCTATGCTCTGTTATATCTCACTGACAGAAGCTCTTTGAGAGTGAACACCTTTCATCTATTGCTGTGCTTCATCTGACCATCTGAATCCAATGAGTCACACCAGTCTTTCTTTTCCTCCTTTGAAACCACAGGAAGATGAGTTCATTGAGTTTTCTTTTGTCTTATCTCTCTGGCTGTTAGCAGCTTTATAGTAACGTCTGCCTGTTGGTCGACCCGCCACTTTATCAATGCAGACTGAAAAATCTCAACAAGCAAGAGTGCCAGGAAATGTTGTCCAGGCAGTCGTGGTTCCCAGAGGATGCATCCTGTTGACTTCTGCTGGCTCCATGAGATGGACATTTGTAATCCAGAGAGAAAGATCACAACAGTTTTGAATGGATTCCCATTACATTTGGTGTCATTATTCAGGGTCTGTTGAAGATAAATTCTCATGTGACCTTCTGACTGTTCCTGTAGCGCCACCAGCAGGTCACAGTTTTCACTTATTCAATGTTTTATTGTCTCATCAAGTGTTTGATAGATTGCCATGAAATTTTGTACAAACACTCAGGTGATATATCCTCATGACCCCACCATGAGCTTAGCATTTGTTAGCCGTTCTACAGTACTTCAGTGCTTCGCTTTATGAATACCTGCAAAGCTATTGATATTCCCACCGGCCTCCGCTGCACTGGCTGATTGGTGAACATAAGGGTGCTATCACAGTAAACTCAGATGTTAAATATAAACCTCCCACACATCAACACATTAGTGTTATCACTGTGAGCATGTAAGCATTAAAGCTTTGTCACGAGCATTGCTTTAGGCGTCTTCTTATCTCAGCCTTTTTACTTGTTTTTGCCCTTTAATTTTTTTCCCAACATTCAGTTCTTAAAGGACATTACACATTCAGATTTAAAACGTGCCTCGCTGTTTATTTTTAGATGTGTTGAATTTGTTTCATAAGGTCATAAATTCAGCGTGTAACGGTCAAGGCTGGCTCCGGGCTCGTTGTGCCATCTGTGCCAGGCAGGATGTGTGTGTGTGTGTGTGTGTGTGTGTGTGTGTGTGTGTGTGTGTGTGTGTGTGTGTGTGTGGCGGCTGGTGGGATTTAGTGACGTAACACAGTTCAGACAGAGGGCCCTTGTTTGTCAAGGGTCTGAGTGCAATGTTAAAATGCTGCCACGTGCACAGTCCTCAGTAAAAACATGTCTCACCTGATTCTTCTCCTCTTCCTCACTTGTCAGGGGAAAACGCTACGTGAAGCACAATGGGACCGTTCCAAGAATATGAGGTGAGTATTATCAGTGCTACTTGACATTGGTGATAGATTTCAGCGTGAGTCTTTTCTGAAAAGATGTTTCTGTTTTTGGAAGCACTGTGGTAAAGAGGAAAATAAGCTGTGACCCTCCAGTTTTCACCATGAGACAAACAACAACAAACAAACTCCAGTCTCTTATGAATGTAAACGTATTGTCGTCGTGGAAACGAAGGTCCACTGAGTCTTGGTGGGGGGGCTCCATCCCTGCCTGCAGCTCTGACAGATGTTGTTTTGAACAGGAGAAGAAGTCACCGGAGAAAGGAAGCCCCCGCAGCCGCATCCCTCGTTTGGTCCTCCATCCCTTCAGACCAAAGGACAAAGGCTCGCCTCTGTCTGATTCACCTTTCTCAGAGGAGGAGGGGAAGGAGTGCGACATGAGCTCGGACCATTCCAAGAGGACCATCAGCACCAACAGCTTCTGCTCTGGTAAGAAGTTCATGCTCCAGTCTGAGGACAGCAGGCTTCATAACTGTTAACCATTTACAGGCTGTGATGCAATGGTTGGCTGGGGAAACACAACATCCCAAATGACTTGTTTTCTGCAGCGTTTACTCTTTGCAGAATGTGAAACGACAAAGTGACTGAAGCAATCAGATACATTTAGAAGAGTAAAAACTACAAGTTTTCAAGTACAAAGTTGCAGGAAATGGAAATTCTCCAGTAAAGTAAAAGTACCTGAGCATTGTACTAAGGTGCAGTACATTGCTTGATGAAACATACTGAACTGCATCCTACACTGATGAAGAGAGTTCAAACCTTTCATTCAGTCTTTTTTATTCTGGACGCTAACCTCAAACAAAAAACAGTCAGTCAGATTCATTTTATGCATAAATGGACTTCCTGACAAACAGAACACACGAAGAGCAAACACGCAGCAAAGCATGTCTGTGTGTGTGTGTGTGTGTGTGTACACAGCAGGAAGTGTGTGTCCACTGTGTGTGTCCACTGTGTGTGTCCACTGTGTGTGTCCACTGTGTGAACCACCTGATGGAAGTGAGGAGCGTTGGGAAAGCCGTGGTGCTGTCTGTCAGATAACACCCGGGCCGAACCTTGAGCTCTGACTGACTGCTTGTGTTGGCTGCCTGCCCCCCGCCGCTCGTTCCTGGCTACTACTGTCTGTGTGCCTGTTCACAATAGATGACACCGGCTGCCCCACTAGTCAGTCTGTGTCCCCCTCCAAAACCCCGTCAGGCTCAGAGCAGAGTGCCCACGGCTCGCCCGTGCTCCCCGAGCGCAAGGCCAAGGTGAAGAGGGTGAGGGTGATGGCCGAGTGGAGCGGCGAAGCGCGGAGCGCCCCCCGGCACAAGAGGGAGCTGAGGTCGGCCATGAAAGCCCGAGGTAACGATTAACACAGAGACTCAGATAAAAGATAGAAAGGATCACTTTGCCTGTACTGTTCATATCTAATCCTGGACTGTGTGAAAATAATCTGATCTATGTGTTTTGATTCTACACTAAGCTTTTCTACCATGCACAGACTGACACACAGCACATATATACACTGATACATTCCAGTGGCTCCCACACACCAAAGTACAGTCAGAGTGTGTTTGTCTCATGTCAGCAGGCGGCAGATTCACTGCTGTGTGGACTGGAACAAACACTGGCTGGGAATCAGCTTGGACAAGGACAATAATAATCTGTGCTGTGTCCTCACATCAGGAACAGCACACTCCCTCTCTTTTAATCTGAGGAAGGAGGAAAAAAAGGCTCCATCATGAGTCAGAATGAGGAAGAAAGCTGATTGGCTGAGGCAGAGGTTGGGGAGCTCAGCCAATTAGGCTGATTAGCAGGAGGTAACTACTCTGATTGAATGTGCACAGAGCTTCAGTTGACTCACCGAGCGGTGGAGGATCGCTGGTTTTGAACAGTTCGTCACAGTCGTCACTGGACACAGTAACATGGTTTTGTTTGATGGGAAAAGAAGCTACTCTGGTATGAATCTTTCATAATGTCACACAGCATGTAGTGTTGTGCTCCTGTGTACAGAGCAGATCGTGTTACACATGATGACTGGATGTTATTGGTAAATTCTGACCTGTTAATGTGATCACATGCAGTGCCCCACTCTTCCCATCAGTGTGGAGGGTGTGACGGAGAGAAGCCCATCCAGAGGCTGCTGTGTGAGAGTATCTGTTTCAGGCTGTGGTGTCAGGGTCTGATCCCTCCATCAGGCCACAGAGGCCTCAGACACTGTTAATGTGATAGTCCTGCTGTACTCTGCACGGGATCCCAGCAGGTCTGTCCAGTCTGAGAGAAAGTGTTTCCATGATAACCCAGAGAAAGAGTGCATTCCCACTCATGCTGGGCTGAATGTTGAAGGCTGTAGCTTCTCCTGAACATCAAGCAGTGAGCATGAGAGGAACAGGACCACAAGCATGAAACAGATTTCTCTTGGTACACTGTGTTTACTTCTGGTTTTCCTTTGTGAAACTGTAGTGACAGAAGCAAAGGTAGAGAGACACTAAAGTCAGCAAACAGACTCTAAAGTTCACTGACACTGGTCTCCATAGTCATCCAGTCAAAGCAGACTGAGACTTGAGCAGCCAGACTCCTCAGTGTGTTGAACGGAGCACAGGTTTTTCATTTCCTGAGCTTTTACTTAAGAGGAACATTGTGTTCTGTTTCAACAGTTGCGTGGTTTTAATTGTGACAGGGTTGTAATGCTTGTCCCTGCAGGCAGTGAGGCAGACTTCAGCTCCTCCAGCAGCACAGGCAGCCTGAAGAGCCGGGGGAACCTCACCTTCAGTTCAGCTGGGAAGAAGGCTCCTTCACGCAGGTCTGAGCTCCATGTGTTTCTGTCAGCAGCAGCATGGATCACTAACAGACTCAAACAGCTGTAGCTCAACGACAAATAAGGTTCTATCCATTCTTCTCTTTTAGAATGAACAAGTCAGTGATATATTTTTTCTTTGATCCAGCCGTGGGGCCCACATCCGGCCGCTGCCAGTGTTCAAACCAGCCGGGAGCCCCACAGCCAACCGCGACGCAGAGCTCTACGCTCCCTACAGGACTCCACCCAGAGCCGCCTCCTCCACCAACAGCAGCTGCACCTCCAGCCCCACCTCCAGGTATCCATCATATCACCTCATCCATTATTAACCATCCCAGAACAAAGAGGCTGAGAGAGTTCTTGTTCATCACTTGTGCAGCCTCCTGCTCACCTCCAGCCTGTCCACAGTCCTCCACTTGGATGCATTACAAATCCAAGCTTCCATGCACCGGGGGGGGGGACGAGTCGATTTTGCTGTAGCTCAGGCAACGTGCAGCCTGCACACTGCTACTGACTGACTGACTGACTGACTGACTGACTGACTGAGTGGCTGACTGACTGACTGACTGACTGACTGGCTGACTGACTGACTGACTGACTGAGTGGCTGACTGACTGACTGACTGAGTGGCTGACTGACTGACTGACTGACTGACTGACTGACTGGCTGAGTGGCTGACTGACTGACTGAGTGGCTGACTGGCTGACTGACTGACTGACTGACTGAGTGGCTGACTGACTGACTGGCTGACTGACTGACTGACTGGCTGAGTGGCTGACTGACTGACTGAGTGGCTGACTGACTGACTGAGTGGCTGACTGAGTGGCTGACTGGCTGACTGACTGACTGACTGACTGACTGACTGACTGAGTGGGTGGTTGGGTGGTTGGATTAATCCCAGACTGTTTTATCATTTCCTCCCTTGCACCCGTCTGGGATTATATGGGTCATGATTTGGCTGTGCTCGGGATTAATGAAGATTTAATATGGCAAATGTCTGAGTGCGGTACCCAGACGGTGACCCTGCTGCCTGCAGCCAAACCCCTCCCTGGATTAGAGTGAGCACACCTTGGTTTGGAGAGAACAGGGCTCATGAATATTTCAGAATGGCAGAAGAAGAGCCTGAAGCTCCACAGTGTGTGGGACCACCGTGACTTCCTGACTCGCTGCTCCAGGCTCCGTGTTACTGGGAAGGTTTGCTTCTTCGGCTTTATGTTTTTGGCAGCTCAGCATTGGTTTAACTGAAAAAGCTCCTCTCAGCAGTAGAAATGACAAACACTGGAGTTCTCACGCAGCAGCAGAATCCTCCCTTTTTATCTCTGTTTACAGCTTCTGTAACTGCACCATAACCCTCCACCCTTGTCACTTTAAGACATCTCCTCCGCCTGGCTCGGTGTCAGCTGACTTCTCCTCCTCTCTCCTGCTGCCTTCTGCTGGGCTCTTTCTATTTCTGGCAGGATGCAGAGTGCTCGCATCAAAGCCTCAAGTATCCCAGGTTGCTAGGATATTGTGCAAGTGGAAGAAAAGGGGCTTACATGCTGCTTTGCATATTGTCCAAATCCACCCACTCATCCTCCACAGAAACAGCACCACTCCCTTTATCAGCTCTCTCTGATGAAACACCGATCAGAGGGCACGCAGAGGGCATTTGAATGTTAATGAAATTAGCTGCTAGATTAAGGTTTTTTCTACTAAGGTGATTTCTTTCCTTGCTGATTCTGCTTGTGTTTAGATAAACCAGCATTTGAGGAGTTTTCTGCCTCTAGTCTTACATGCCAGTAATCCTGTGTCAGACAGTAATTCCAGGCTTCAGGGAGCATCTGCCCTGACAGCACTCTCTCAGACAAATGACCGTCTGCAGCCAGCCATTTGGCTTCAGAACATCAAATTGGTTTGTTTTCTGCCGCTGCTTCAAACAGCCTCGTTGAGATCTGATGGACGACCTTGGTTCTAGAGGAGGTAAACTTAACTCTTAACCAACGTCCTCGTCTCTGTGGCCAACAGGAGAGCCAACCTGGGCCGCTACCACTCCTGTGGAGACAATCACGGCATCAGACCACCGAACCCAGAGCAGTACCTCACCCCCCTGCAGCAGAAGGAGGTGGCCATCAGACACCTGAAGACCAAACTGATGGAGTCTGACAACAGAGTCCATGACAGGTGGGTTCAGGTTTAGCAGCACAGCAGCTCCTGTGACTGGACCTGTAGCTTCTCATGGTTGTAAAACAGGATGATAGTGATCATGTCAGGGGTGAGGTGAAACCATGGATGTGATGTAATGCCTACATACTGCAGATCTGCTCAACCGTTAAAACCTCTGAGGTGTGAACTCATTGGAAAACGACTATTACATAAGATAAAAAAACACACAGTGATGCTACGAGTTAGATCTTACAATGAATATGCACTGTCCATTAGACAAACAAGGCCACGTATTCAAACTGTATGCTTTATTATTTATATGCTATGCATATATATATATATATGTATGTATGTATTTTATTACACATTATGCAGTCACTTGCTTTCCTGCTTGCCTGAGAAGAAGATTGATACCACTTATATATATATATATCTGTGGAATATGAAGCTGCAGCCAGTTTAGTATAAAAACTGAAAACAGGCTGAAACAACCAGTCTGGCTCTTCTTCTGCATTCAGCACATAGATATAAGAGAAGGATCGATCTTCTCATCTAACTCCAAGCACAAAAGGGAATAAGCATGTTTTCCTTTCCTGAAGTAACTCTGGACACTTTGCTCCTCTTCATCAGGGAGACAGAGATTGAAGAGCTGAAGGCCCAGCTGAGCAGAATGAGGGAGGACTGGATAGAGGAGGAGTGTCACCGGGTGGAGGCTCAGCTGTCCCTCAAAGAGGCCCGCAAAGAGATCAAGCAGCTGCGTCAGGTGGTGGAAACCATGAAGAGCAGCCTGATGGAGAAGGACAAGGGAATACAGAAGTATTTCATCGACATCAACATCCAGAACAGGAAGCTGGAGTCCCTGCTGCAAAGCATGGAGCTCGCCCAGAGCGGCACCAACCTCCAAGACGAAAACACCTTGGACTTCATGTGCGACAGCCCAGACAGCGGTGGGAAGAAGATGGTGGGGGAGGAGGATGGCGGGATGGAGCTGGGAGAACAAGGGGCGGAGGCGATGGCGGACAGCGGGCTGCTGGTCAACGATGAGATGGCCAACAGAGCGGACATTTTGGAGCAGGTCTTCATGTCCACCGCGGTGGACTTCAGTCAGGACTCTAGTGGGAAGCTGAGGGCGGGGGCAGAGTCTGGGCCTGGGGTGTCGGCAGTGTCAGAGGAGGGACAGTCGATTGATGAATCTACTGAACCCCCAGCAGCTCTACCAAACACAGTTTCCACCACCGTCACCATCTTCCCCAGCACACCCCCCCAGCAGAGCGCAGAGGATAAAGGAATCCAGACGGACATGACGCCCATGTCTCCAGACCTGCAGGCTCTGCTCCTGCAGCTGCTCCAGTTCCACGGGACGACAGCGGGGGACCATGTCCTGCCAGCCTCCAGCAGTCTTCTGGGCCTCCCCAACCTGCCCCCCTCCACTTCCACCACTGCCAATCTCCTCGACCCGACACCTCCCCCACCCAGCACGCCCGGTCCTGCTCCCCCAGAGAGCCCCGACACCTCCACCGATTCCGGCATGTGCTGCTCGGATCCATCGGAGAGCCGGCGGTTCATGGAGGAGCTGGACTTTGGCGTGGGCGAGGACCAACCTTGTCTGTCGCCGGGACTGGACGTGGTCGGCAAGCGCTACTGGAGCAACAGCTTCCTGGTGGACCTGGTGGCGGTGGCAGCGCCCGTGCTACCCACAGTGGCCTGGCTGTACTCGCGGCACGGTGTGGACGGAAGCGCTCCGGTCTACAACATTGCAGCTCTCATCAGGGGCTGTTGCATCATGGGATTGCACTCTCTTCGTCACGTGGCTCACAGTCCGGATGTGTAAAGGCCTCCACCCCGCATGCACACGCCTAACCTTGAACTAAAAGCACTTAAGCATCTTTTCAACAGTATTTGTGAGATTTTTTTGTTTAACACTTGATGATGTTAATGCCATGATTTTGGTTCCAACACTGTTACTTTGCACTGTGCGGTTACCATGAGTTGAAGCAGGATGGTGACGTGGAAGGGATTATTTTGAACAGGGGTTATTTATATATTTATTTATTTATCATTTCCATGTATAAGCTGATCATCTGGGTAGATGGTTACGTGTTATCATTGTCCCGGTGGTGTCCCTAGTCGTCCTTGTGTTTGGAAGAAAAAAAGAAGTTCTTTATGTTAGGAGGAGATTTTCAGGAGGTGAAAGACTGAATGTTAGTTTCTGTTTGATGGGGTTCTGAAAATTCAACAGTTTTGAGTTATTGTTCAAGAAGAAACCTTAAACCTTCAGCCAAAGCTTTAATGTGAGTTCACTGTTATTGTTTTGTGAAGAAGTGTATATTTTCCCCCTCCCTGGGAGTAGAGCTTTATTCGGCACAGCCTGTGTATTGTTCATAGAAATAAGTTGATGCTTCAAAGCAGTTGACACTTGTTATGTGCCTGAGCTATGTGCAATACTGGTGGTTTACATCAAATGTCCTGGTATCTTTATTATTAAAGCATGATCAATTCTGGACACGTGTTGTGACGTTTTTGAGCGGACAGGTTTGTTATGGGGGGGAGATGACTAAATGGGGTTAGGTGTTAAAGTTTGGCTTATGTAAGACTTTGGTTAAAAATGCCAGGGAAGACTGAGAGAGCCCGAGTTTGTTCGTTTGCACAAGATGTTCACATAAATTAATAAAAGGGAAAATATGAAGCCAAGTGCAGCCAAGCGCTGCTCTCATGACAGCTCAGCTTACGTAAAAGCTTTCCCGGCCTGTATTTTCAGACATCCCTTGGGTTGCGGCTCTGACAATGTAAAGTGCATTAGATCCACTTTACTGGCGTCTCTCAGAAGCTGTAAAATGCTGCCAGTGCCAATATACCAGTAAAAACTGGGTCAGTGCCAGAGCAGATGCACTGACGCTTTCTGTAGTCTGTCCATATTAAATGAAAATGAAAGAAAAAGCTGATTAAAATGAACAAACACTTGTCATCTATGTGGTGATTACTCCATTTTCCCACTCTGCCGTGTGGTGATGCATCTTAAATTGCATAACCATGACCTCTCAGTTCATAAGGCATCAGACTAATGAGTCATCAGATGCTGTAATCCCCACACTAGTCTGAGGATACTAGATTAAAAGGAGTGGGCAGCAGCGGTTGGAAGTCGAACCAGCTGAGGACACAGCAGTCTTGTAAAAATCAGTGTATTTGATTGTGCAGCCCTTCAGGACAATTATCCACCCAAATAGCTTGTTCCCTTTCTGAAGACTGATGACGCGCGTTTTCCCTTTCTGAAAGTGGGTCAGCCTCTGAGAGGGTTTGGCAGGCAGTGTCCCCAGACAGATGGGAGTGACATCACTGTGATGGGGGTCAGATGAGTGATGACAACTGTCCTTCAATCCAGGTTAAAGGCCACCTTAGTGTCAGACATTATAAAGCTGTGCTGTTAACAAGACTGGAGTCTCAGCTTGCAGCTCTGTGAGGCTGTGCTCAGGTACAGCAGTGCTTTGAGCCAGCTGCTAACATCAGCATGCCAGTGTGCTCACAATGACAATATCAACGTGCAAATTTATTCTAGTTACAATTTTAGTTTATCATGTTAGCATGCTAATATTTACTAAATATCATAACATTATAGTTGAGGGTAATGGGAATTGCATTGATTTGTCAATAAATATAGAAATGGACAAAAACAAATTTTATGGTCCTAAGATGAAAAGTCAGGGCCACGAAAGTTATTACAATTTATCCTAAAGGGACCAAATCTCAAGGCAATCCGTCTAATAGTCACAGAGATATATGAGTCAAAATCAAAAATCTCATGATGGTACCAGAAGAAGGTCATTAGGATTTATCCTCTGGGGACAGTGAATGTCTGTACTAAATGTTATAGCACTCCATCCAAATATTGTTTTAAAATATTTCAGCCTGGACCAGAATGTTGGAGACTGACCAACATTACCTTCCCTGCAGTCACACCACTAACACGTGCCAGTATGTAATCCATCTGTACTGATACCTCTACAATACTGGTGATAGTTTCCCAGGTGACACATCAGGCAGCAGCCTCATGACCAAAGTTACTCACCTTTGGAAGTATGAATCAAATCATTGTATTAAAAACCTGTGTAGGACTAAGACAGCAGGCATTGATGTGCCAAGCCTTCTGGACTGACTGAGCTTGTGGATTCATTTGTGCTCAACCATGATAATTCTTAGAACATGAAGTCTTACACATCAATGAGAAAAGAAATGGGTGAGAAACAACGGGGTCATGTGTGATTCATTTTTGTTGAACTTAAAAGTGCAACACAGAACAACATGCAGCTTTTCTAATTCAAAAAACAGTGAGAAAAGAGACTTTCCAAAGAAAACACAATTCCACACAGTTAGCTTGCTGTATTCCCTTAAACTAAACACCTGCTTTGAATTAAACTCTTAAACCTGATCATGCACTAGTCAGGCATTTTATCAGTTCACTTTAACAAGAACCAGCGCCTCTGTGTGTCAGTAAACCACTGCTAGATAACATGAACCCTGTCCTTCTTTAAAAGCATCAAATACAGACAGGTGACATATTAATGGAAAAACCTGAATAAATGAATACAGATGCCTGCACACAGGTGCACTGCATTAGCATCCAGCCACGCTCTGTGGCCTAGCTGATTCTGATTCTGTATAAAGATGGCTGGAGGAACAGATCTGGGAGACTCTGAAACAGGGCTCATTGTTGAGGCCCAGATGGCAGGAGCTCCAGAGCTCCAGTCACAAAGGCTGCTCAGCTGGCTCCAGTGCTTCAACATGAACAGTGGCATCTGCATGTGGGAAAGACATCAGTAAATATGGTCGACAGCAGTGTTGGGAGTAATGCGTTACAAAAGTAATGTGATTACTGTAATATATTGCTGTTTGCTGTAACGCAGTAATGTAAGTCATTACTGAAAAAAGGGGTAATAATATTAATATATAATAAAATATATATAATATAATAAAATAATTCAGTAACGCGCGTTACAATCATAGACTGTATAAAACATGGACGTAGTCTCCGTGACGTCACCATGAAAACATGGTTTTTGGCCTCCTCACGCTGTGTAATGGCAACTTGTTAGTTTGATGTGTGACTGTTTGCATACAGTGATGTTTTAGTCTCTTAAACCCTCGTTTATTATGTGACAAGACTGCCATCTGCTGGCCTATGATGTGAATTCTCTGCAACAATGAAGTCTGCAATGAGACTGTATTTGAAAGTTTATTGTGTAATCAACTGCGTGGTAAGACTGACTTTATCAATTTATTGAATATCTGATCAGACAGTAAAGTCCTTCATATTCATGCCTTTCTACTTGTTTCCAAGCAGGAAACTTTTTTTCCCCAAAGCTTTGCAAGTGTAAAACACATCAAACTATCACACTGTCTGAAGTGCTGTTTCACTCCCTTAAGCCCTCTTTTATTATGTAGCAAGACTTCCATCTGCTGACCCACAGTGAGAAATCTCTGCAACAAAGAAGTATGCAAATAGAGTGTAGTATGATTACACTTTATAGAGATAATTTTACTCCAAATGTAGTTTTTAAAAATGACACTCTAATGTATAATAATGTTTAATTTTTATTTCTTTACAGTGCATATAGTTGATATGATGCTATTTTACTATGATGCTTGCATCTCTCTACCTCTCTCTCTCTCTCTCTCTCTCTCTCTCTCTCTCTTTCTCTTTCTTTTATATCTCTCTACCTGAAACAATGCATCGTGAAATGTATTGTTGTGCCTGTTTCAAGAAATATTTTTTTAAAAAGACACAAAGTAAGTGTAACAGAGTCAGAGATATACCTTTGTTTGAATTTGGTCAACATGTACATTAATACTATAGGTGCCATTTAAATGCCACCTGGTGGTTGGAGCCGCGCACTGCAGCCGCAGGGCTCTGAAGCTGGTCGCTGTGCAGACTGGTGAGGAATGAGCTCTCTCTCCAGGACGGACGGAGTCACCATAGTGCAAACGTTTACAGAAATGCAATTGATTATCAGTTGAATATCTAACCTTTGCTCTAAGAGCAAGACCTTATCATCATCAAATGAGAAATGCAAAAGAAATAGCATGAAATTATTGATACTGTCGGCTAAACATTATGGCTATATAATGGGAAATGACAGTATTATATTTTGCATAGCTTTTTTCAAACACAAGACGGTAGGAGACACAAAACAAACAAACAATCTCACTAAATTGTCATTTACACTATAGATTTTCCCTTTATGCTTTGTCATCACAATCATTTTATTGTGAAAGTTCGGACCGGACGTTGCATGTTTCATGGTGGCGCCGATAGTCGGAACTTATAAAAAGCAAAGCATGGTTTCGAAGCTGAAGAAAGGAAAGCAAAACATACTCGTTGTTTTGAACACTGAGTCCACTGCTTTAACGGTGAGTAGATTTTGTATTTATTCAGACACAGTGAAGAACACGCGTGTTCAAATGTTCCGCGTGACTGTCGACAATGTTTGCACACGAGCTCATGTCATCTTAAATGAACCGTGGTGACACCATTGTTCTAAACAAACATTTCAAAGCACTGATAATGTTCCTCGTATAGTAAGTTCCATCAAACAGTCAGCGTGATTATTAAATACATCAGACAGTGATTATTTACGAGCGTTTTGAAAACAGTTCTTTGCTTTGGCTGCTGCGACGGTGCATTTGTTAGGACGTTTCTTCGTCAATATTTAAGTGCTCTAATTATTTTTGCAGGATGGTAGGACACTGTTCAACATGTGTGTCTGCTAAGGTAATAGATAAATACATAAATCAGGAACGACCAACCTTCCCAATTTTAGATGTTTTGTCAACTCTTTGTTATGATTTATTATACTTAATTTATTATGTATACTGTTCCATACTATTATATTGATAATTGACCGTAATTGGCCGTCTCGTTTGTTCTGTAACAAAATATGACCTTTTCTTTTCTTTTCTTTTTTTTAACAAGATTTGATTCCGACTCCTTGATCTCTCAATTTGGACAGTCCACTTGTGTCTGCGCTGCTTCTTTTCACGTTCACACCGAGGCTCTAATTCTCAAAGGTTCTTTTATTTTGTTTCAGTTTTGACGTTTACATTTAGTTTTATTTGATCTGATTTCCAGTTTTTATATGTTTAGTTTCATTTTTACAGTAGTTTTAGTTTGTTTTTATTTTAGCCAGGTATTATGTGTCATATGTATGTAGCTATATATACAAGTACATTCTTGGAGAACTATGTTGAATGACCAAAATATTTAAATCTTTCCATGTGGGAATTAACTTGAGTTCTCTTTCACTACTAGTTCCTTCAAACATTGCAACAAATAATTTCCTTTTATTGCTTTTATATGCCTGTATTACAATGCCAGAGCAGCAGTCTATAACTCATCATTAATGAAATAAGAACAATTTCAGGTTTCTTTTTAGCACTGTAGCCAGGTTGGTTAGATTCATAACTCTTGAGCAGTGGCGGCTGGCCAGTAGAGGGCGCTAGGGCACCACCCTCCCAGGTGGAGGCGTGTTTTGTTGTTGTTGTTGTTTTCTTTTTAAAATAACCATGAATTACAGTAAAGTTACAATAATTACTTTTATGTGTGTTTAAATGCACATTAATTATGATGTATAACCTAAATCATTATGTTTGAGGGTAAATTAGTGTCCAGTTCATCCTCAGTGTCCTTGAATCTCAGGTCTAAAGGGTGATTAATTATTTTGCCCCATGCTGTGTCTGAGGCAGTGGGTGGTGGAGAAGGGACATCTGACACTATCATCAGTGATGAACATGGGTACACACCACACAGGATTTCAGTTCTCCCAAAATTCAATACGAACTCTTCTCCAAAATCCATTGGAGAGGAGAACCTTGTTGGAGAAACTCCAAGTCAAAGAGCTTGGCCCAGATCAACCTGACATCAAAATAAGACAACAAGCCAGTGAAAAGTGAAACGTACAAGCAAGGTTTTTCCCATAATGGCTACAACAGAGAGGTTTGTCTAGCTGGACGCAGTCATGTAAATGATGTATTTTAGTTCATGTGCTTACTTTTTAAAATGGTGGGGACACACTATTGACTGTTAAAGGAGTCT
Source organism: Centropyge bicolor (assembly GCA_037975185.1). Lineage (NCBI taxonomy): Eukaryota > Metazoa > Chordata > Actinopteri > Pomacanthidae > Centropyge > Centropyge bicolor. The sequence continues at coordinate 912,670 of JBBMOC010000086.1, forward strand.
GGAACAGGAAACATTTATCTAAGAAGTTTAAGAAACATGAGTGTTTCAGATTTCAGATTATCTTGCTATTCAGCAGATGACATTTCCACCCAGAGGCTGCTCAATTCTTAAATATAATATTGGCATTAAATAATGACTGTTTCACAGAGCACTGACATCCAATAGCTTGTGTTAAAGTGTGTCGGGATGGTTACTGAAACTGACTTAATATGGCACCCACCTACAACATTTTTCATCAGCCGCCACTGCCATGGAGTCATGTATCCCTACAACCCTCAGAAGTGATGACTTCATGAACTTCTTTGGTGACAAATTCATCACCTCCCTCAATCACTGCCGACTTATGTCCAAGCAGGAACCGTAGAAACGTACTGTATATGACTGCTTTTCTCCCATTGACCCTCACCATCTAACCTCAACACTGTCCTCATCTAAGACATCAACCAGTCACTTACACCTCACCTCACCCAGGCTGCTTCTAGTGAAAGTACCTTCTCTCTGCCTGCAGGCTGCAGCCATGCTGACGTGTGAAATCTGTGGTGAGGAGATCATGTTGGAGGAGGACATGAAGACACATCTCCTTCTCAGCCACTTAGAGAGTGACATGCGCTGCCCGCTCTGTTCCCTGTCTGGAGTGTCCTACGATGAGCTCTGCTTACACATCAGCTGTGCACATCCAGAGGAGCAGCACAGAGCGCAGGACCTGGCACACTCTGCTGGAGCGACTGGTGTAGCTGAGAGCGAGAAGCCACAAACAGCCCCACAGTCTTGCTCAGCGGGGGACAGCTGTCACACGGCTGGTGAAGCATTGAGTGTCCCCACAGGCTCTAAACAGAGAAGTGCACCTGAAGGCCAGGGTTCATCCCCTGGAGAGAACATACAGTGTGCAACAATAAGACAAGAGTCTGTCAGGCACTGGAGTGAGGACAATGATGGAATCAAATCTGAGCATGACAAAGCCAAACAGAACCAACTCTCTTCACCAAGAAAAGGTTATTCAACTTTTCTAAACTTTATTACAACCTTTAAAGTCACCATTGTCTTAAACTGTCCTGTATGTTTCTACAGAGAAACTGTTCTCCTGCCCCCTGTGTGCACTGGCCTGCAGCAGCTCCTTCATCCTGCAGGAGCATGTTGAGTTGCACCTGCAGGAACAGATCTCACCTGAAGGTAACATTCCTACCTCTTAGATTTCTGCTCAGTCACTCGCTGGTTATCATCAGCACCCAAGTTCTGCAAACATCAGCTCAGTCAGCTGAGATTAGAGGAGACAGACATTAAGACACTAAACCACGAGACCATACATGTAGATGATGTATTTTCATTTCAGACTGTTCAGGGTCAGCACTGGAGCTGTGTTTGCCAGCCATGACAGTATGTGTCTTCATTTTTACCAGAAGACTTAACATGAAACTGTCATGTCACTGATGACACAGTGGTTCTGTAGCAGTGACACATTTCAGCCAGACTAGCAGTGTGGCTTTAAGTCTGTTAGTCCACCGCTCTTAGATGGAAATATCTCACCAGCTATTGGATGAAAGCCCTGAGCTTCAGGTTTGTAGTGCAATGTCTCCGCTAATTGATGGCTTGCCATGAAAGTTGGTTCTGACATTCATGTTCCACTCGATGAGCTGTAATAATTGTGATAATAATAATTGTGATAATTGCGATCATCTGACTTCTCCTCCGACCTCTTATGCCGTCATTGAATCAATTATACTTTATTTTCAGGTAAACATGATGGCATTAGCATTTTGCTAATGATGGAGGATGTGCTAACAGCCTCACAGAGCTGATAGCATGGTTGTAGAGGTTCAGATTTTCATTGAGGCTGTCAATGGAATTTTCCACTTAGGGATTAAAGACAGTAGATAGATTGAACATAATTAAACTTAGCTAAGATAAGATATGCCTTTGTTCGTCCCACAGTGGGTAAATTTACAGTTTACAATAAAATGTACTGTTGATGGATGACACAGACCGGACGAGAGAAATGACTGTTCATCTATCTGTCACAGTTAATCTTCCTCTGAAATACATTTGCTCCTGGACTTAAACGGCATGTCCAATCTGTTTTGCAGGAGAAAAGAGATTTGAGTGCCCGATGTGCTCTGTCATCTGCAGTGACAGCTTCTCTCTACAGGAACATGTGGAGCTGCATTTAGACCACGGAGCAGCTGTGAATTTTCCAGGTGGGCATATACAGTCAGGGCCTCTGTACACCACAATGGATTTGAAGGGAAACAATCAAGATGAGCTTTAACTGCAGACTTTCAGCTTTAATTTGAGGGTATTTACATGTAAAGCAGACGAACATTGTAGGAATAACAGCTTATTTAATATGTGCCCTCTACAATTCTACAATTTCATTGAGCAGACGCTTTTATCCAAAGTACCATACATCTGAGAGTGAATACAACACCAGCAAGGATCTGGGGCCTTGTGGCTGAGGTGGAGGACAGAAAAGGTGTTTTGTTTGGTGGTCACAGTGACGTCACTAATAAAAAGAAAAAAACTGAGTGGCAGCACGTCGTCACCACAGTTCATAGTGTAAGTGACACAGAGCGATCTGAGGCAGAAGTTAAAAAAAAAGTGGTCGGATCTAAAGGTGGAGGCCAAGAGGAGAGTGGCAGGGCAGCGTCTCAGCGTGTCTGCTGCCGGTGGGGGTGAGGGCACACCCGAGCCCACACCACCGGACAGTAAAATCACCTCCGTTCTCGGGACGGCCAGCGTGTTGGCCAGTTGGCCAGATCAAGAAGACTCTCCAGGAGGAAGGCCTATCTGTGTCAGAGTCAACTTCACTACAGCGAATACTGAGGGTTCGTCACAAGGTGTAAAGTGTCTGCCTTAAAAACAAGAAGGCCACATAAGAGTTTGCTAAAAAAACAAACAAAAAAAAACATCTAAAAGAGCCTGTGCAGTTCTGAAACAACATCCTATGGACAGATCAACACAGACAAAGATCACCTCGTACCAGAGCGATGAGAAGAGAAGAGGATGGATAAGGAACTGCTCAAGATCCAAAGCATAGCACCTTCAGTGAAGCATGGTGGTGGTAGTGAAAGGCCGTGGGCATGTATGGCACTGGAACTGGTTCTCTCATATTTATTGATGATGTGACTGCTGATAAAAGCAGCAGGATGAATTCTGCAGTGTTTTGGACACGATTATCTGCTCATATTCAGCCAAATGCAAATGCTCACTGGACAGATGGACAATACCCAAAGCATACTGCGAAAGCAACCAAAGAGTTTATCTGTCTGAGAGAGAGAGAGAGAGAGAGAGAGATTTTATATATATATATATATATATATGCTAGCTTCTAGCTTTATTAATCCCTTTGGGAGGTTCCCTCCAGGAAATTGTCATCTCCATCGCTTCTCATATATTGCACTGTTTAAAAATATAGAATACAAAGTACAAAATAGAAAAAAAATCTAAGAATAGACACAATAATTTAGGCACTAGAGATAACTAGAGATAATGTATATGTGTACCTGAGTGTGTACATAGTAATAGCAGCAGTGGATATGGTAATGGTGTATTATGCTAATATAATAATATAAAATAATACAATAAAGCATATAGTAGTAGTATAACGTATATAGCATATACAGTGTATAACATCCAATTGTATAACATACATGTACATGTATAATATAATAATATGGTAAAGTAATGTTATATATACTACACTCTACTACATATAATGATAATAGTAGTAATATACTATTACTAATAATAATAGTAATATGTGGTATGAAGTATAATAATAATATAGTATACTGCCCTGTGCTATATAACATCAACATCAACAACAGCATAATATTAATATTAATTAATATTAATAACAAAATAGTAATATATAATATACAAGTGTATAACCTGCATGTATAACGTATATATACATGTTCATGTATAATGCAGTAGTATAACAGTATAGAAGTGTAACATATGCTACACACTAGCATATGTAATAATAATAGTAGTCCCTCTGTTCTTCTGGCCCAAGAACAAGCAGGAAGTGAAGACAGCTGCATTAGAGGCCTGGCAGAGCATCACCAGGGACCAAACCCAGCATCTGGTGACGTCTATGGGTTTGAGACTTCAGGCTGTCAGTGACTGCAAAGGATTTGCAACCAAATATTAAAAGGGACAATTTGATTTATGATTATGTTAGTTTGTCTATTATTTACCTTCAAATGAATCACCTTCAAATTCAAGCTAAAGTCTGCTCTTAAAGCACATCTTGATTGTTTCACTTCAAACCCACTGTAGTGATGTACAGAGCCAAAATACTGAACATCGTGTCAGTGTCCAAATATTCATGGATCTGACTGTACCCACACAGTCCTGCTGCTTAATTCACTTAGTTCCCTCATTGCACTTTAAATGATCCTTCTGTTATCTGTCTCATATCTGTCTGATTTGGAGCCCACTCAGCTTATATCTTCCTCAGCCTTTGGTTTACCTGTACAGGGAGCCCTGGCTCCGACCTGAAGCTGGCCAGCCTGCTGCAGCAGGAGGAGGAGCAGAAGAGGAGACGGGAGGAGGCCCAGCAGGAGAGAGAGGAGTTCAAAAAGCTGCAGGTCCGTATTCTACACTGCACACTACTTCAAACAATTCCTTCATTTCTTTGTGTCAGAGGAAGGAGCCAAAACAGTAGAAAATGTGTCTCTGTCCTAATACTGCCTGTATCTGAGCAGACATCCAAGCCAGCAGTGAAAAGAACCTCAGCAAGCAAACACATGCAGGAACAAGTAACTGCTCTAAGTTCAATCTGAGGCTTCTTCTGAAATAAATTATACTAAAATGACAATAAGTTTCCACATATTTTCAAGTTTGAGTAGATAAACAGTCTCCAGATAGCAAAAGGTTTGGGTTTTGTTTTTATCTTTAAAAAAAAGACACTCTTTTTTTTTCTTTATTTTTCCCCTCTCATAATGATGAAGCACTGAGTTCCTCTTTACCGTGGTCTCTAATATGCATCCTGGGTATTTTCATCCTGGAGGCGCACTGTAGATGCACAATGTACAGTTTTAGTTAAGTATCTATAGGAAATGTGGTTGAGTGAAGCAATACACACAGCAGGTAGAGTGAAGCTAAAGTATTCATTTCAGATGAAAAGTTGATGTCGCTCATTGAGTCATACATTGTCATGACTTTTCCACTGTCATGTTTGTACTAAAGCTTGTGCTTTCTCTCTGTGTGCTAGTGATGCAGTAGCACATCTTGTACGTTCACAAGAGTCCACTTTATCAATCTGTGGTGTGTTGTCTGTGCAGAGGCAGTTTGGTCTGGATGGCAGAGGGGGCTACTGTCGACAGATGGAGAGGACCATGGAGAGAGCTGTGGCCAGGGGCCTGATGGCCCCGGCAGACTTCCATTGTAGGAGGGCTGAGATGATGGAGTCACTGGCCTCGGGGCTTGATGATGGCAGCACCAGAACTCAAGGTATGTTTCTGCATGAACTGGTCAATGTTCACAGAGAGAGAGATCACAAGATGGAGGGAGAGAGATATGCAACAAAGGTCCCCAGCCCATAGACTCCAACCAGGGAAGTTGCAGTTCATGGTCTGAACCCACAGGAGCACCTGCCCTATGTAATTATTGTGGGGGGGCGCGCATTAAAAACATTATCTTTTACTTTTAACGAACAGCAAGTTGTGTATATTTACACAAAGATATCTCCTGTGACAAAAAGGACAAGGTTCCCCAGCAAAAGGTTCAACTTTCTCCCAGACATCGTGTGGCCACACACTGCGCTGGCCAATCAGATGTGAGCCACTGTAAATTCCTGGTCAGTGACTTTGTGTCTTGAACAGAGTATTTCTAGTGTCGTATACCTGGTGAATGTCCAGGAGACAGTTAGTTGTAAAATCCTGTCTCATAATATTGTAAATGATTGGCCATTGTTTTTGTGTCTCCTTAGATGTTCTCACTACGACCTAAAGCAACATTCCCAGACCAAATTAGCATTTCTTTTTTTTTTTTTGGTCTCACTGTTTTTGGTTGTAACACCCACAAACAGCTCAGAATCAGACATGCTTTTGACTTTGACCTTGTATCTGTGATAGAGTTTACTTTGGTGGGTAAACAGCCGGTCTGCTACTGTTTCACTTATCTTCATATTCACAGCTTCCAGTGGTTCAACAGAGGGAAACCTACAAACTCAAAATGATCAAATCTCTTTTATTTTTCATTGCTAGAGATTCAGCATTTCCTGAGGATCATAATTTAAAACGACCATAATGTAACTTGTGGAAGAACCCATTTGTGATCATCAACACTTTGAAGGGTGCAATCATGTGTTTTCATATGGAAAAACATTTTTTTATCCATTTGAATTCACATCCATATTCATATTTCCCTTTTTACAACATCCATGTGTCCATCTTGTCATCAGAGCCCATAAGTGCTAAAGATATTAATTTTAGATTTTTATATGAAGTCACTGTCATTTTGTCATCATGCAAAGCATCACTTTTAGTTCAAATGTAGTTAACACAGAAGGCTTTTAATCTTGTAGTTCAAATTTTGTCATTTTTTAAAATGTCTTAATTTCAGTTCAGTCAAATACATTTTAGTGAAAATATGCTGCAGAATGAAAAGGATTTTCCTCATAAAACAATGTGTATACTCAACAACAGACTCAACTAGAAAAATAATCCCTCTCAATCATCACTTCTCTCTTGATAACCCCTGAGAGGGCAGGATCTCCATAGAGACACAGTAACGTGCCAGATCTGAGCAGCATGCATCCAGAGGAGCCTGAGCTGGGGAGCAGAGGTCACCTCTGATGTTGTGTTTACAAACCACTGTGGACAGATCCGACTCACTGGGGACACTGTGCTGTAGGATGATATGAATAGTATTTTGTATTTAGACCTGTCACCACCTGTTTACAATGATCTGATATGAAACATTCAGCTGAATACTACCTGTTATGTGTTTTGGTCAGGATCAGACCTGATGGCTTCTGTTTTAGCTGCGTGTCAGTTGAGTAACTCTGCTGAAAATGTACTGAGCTTAACGTCACATGTACTCTGTTCTCTGTCTGTCTAGGTGTGCTCAGAGCATTACATGAATACTACCAGACTGAATGCAGGGACTGTGCCCATGTGTGGCTGAGTGCGGAGACTGACCACTACTGCTCGTCAGCGGGGGACAGAGGCTGGGGCTGTGGGTACAGAAACCTGCAGATGCTCCTCTCCTCTCTACAGAGAATAGACACTTATGCTCTCTCCCTCCGAGGTACACAATCACTCTGAATAATACCCAACCCACAGTCAGCACGACTCTTTCTTGCCAACACTCTGTCTTTGTTTTTTTCAATGTTCCTTGTGGAAATTGATAGAAAAACACCTGTATTTGTTTATCAGTGTTCATGACTGTACGACTCCTCGAGGTTCAGTCACAGTTTTCTGAGGGGACAGTTAGATTCAAGTGGAAATACTTTAGGGTTTGGGGATTAGTTTGTTTGCTTTCTCAGCAGGTGTTCAATGATGATATTATTAATTCCATTTCTCTTTCTCTAATTAAATACAGCATGCAGTCATTTGCAAAAAAAAAAACGTTAACAAACAGCAGTTTAAAGTAGTGTGTCTGAGCCCATGTAGTAATGTGAGAAGAAAGCAGAACAAATTTCAAACATTTTGATACTGCCGTTGAGAACCAAACACTGCACCTTAGTTATCAAAGAGATTCTATTGGATTATTAGGAGCTGATATTATTTGTCAGATTCGATGGGTATTAGCTGACTTTCCCTTAACGTTCACTAACTATTTTTACTTTAGCTTCAGTACTTTAGTTTTGACAACAGAAACATATGGGCTGTGACTTGTATTGAGTATAACTGAGCATATGTATATACAGTATAGATAAAGCTAATTATACAACTGTCTGGTAGTTTCTGAAGCTCATGGTGTGTTTGGCAACTGTACCTGTTCTTAGTTCTGCTCTGGTGACACTATTGTTGCTGTAGAGATTAGTATCCTTCCCTGTTCATAAGTATCTGGGTTGTCCTGTGTGGTTGTTGACAGTGGATGCAAAATGACAGCAACACTTCTCATTCTGACGACTGAAATACTTTCTGCTATCAATGGCCACTGGAGATGTACTGAAACTGTCTCAGCAGGACATCGCATCACCCACATTTGGCCATGTAATATAATGGAAATGCATAATAGAAATTCACCAGCAGAAAAGCATGATATATCCTGTTTTATACAGTCTCTGGGTACAAGGTCAAAGAAAATTTCAAAATATTTTAGAGTGGATTTCTCCCATGATCACATGATGCACTGAGAAGAAAGTGGTTGAAGATGACCACTTGGGCTGCCATTAACGAACCACTAGCAGTTTGGTACAGCTCTTTGGGGGACTGCCTTCGGGCCATTTGAAGGGCCAATTAAAGTGCCTTTTTCCAGTGAAAATATTTTACCCAAAGACTACTTATTTATTCTGTGTACACAAACGTGTACATAGGGTTTGAAAAACAAATCTAAACTGTAACTTTAAAGAGAAACTTCAATCTGATGATTTGCTTCCTTGTCTGCACCTGTACGTTTTTCAGTTCCTTCCATTTGCTTGACACTCCTTGTCCTCCAGAGAAGGCAGTGCCTAATATCCCTCAGGTGCAGAGCATGATAGAGGGGGCTTGGAAAGAAGGGCTGGATCCACAAGGTGCCTCCCATTTCAACGGGCGACTGCAGGGTACACGAGCCTGGATTGGAGCCACAGAAATCTTCACCCTTCTCACCTGTTTTGGAATCAGGTAAGCGGCACACTCTGTCTGAGTAGTTTGCTAAAGCACACAACCTCAGGCTTCATGTGAACATGAAGAGTCAGGCATGAAGAAGTATTGAGTATAAGTAACCATACAAGGGCTCAGATCATTTTCAGACTAGTTTTTCTATATTTGCCTGTACTTGTCATCCAACAGTCAGAGCAAAACACCACATACACTTTCTAAAGCAACGCTACATGAGGGCTGTAAGTAACAGTTATTTTTATTATTAATACACTATATTAAATCTGCATTTGTGTGTTTCCTTCATGTCTAAAAGGTGTGCTGAATACAGTTCATTTAGAAAGCCTCTTTAAAAAAAGATTTTTTTTTATTTAAATAATTTTAAACCTCCATGCTTGTACGTATGTAGTAGTACAGTAATAGTATTGTCACTATTCCAGAATTTAGCAATTACCAATTTACCACTTACCAATTTAATTACAGCAACATTGCTAGCCAGCTGAGCAGAGCGGGCCAGGAGAGCTTGACTTCAGCATTAAATGATGACACAGGTTGATCAACCAAGGAGTGAACAAATCTGCTCTCAACCTTTAAACTATTCTCAGGCAAAAAACCTCAATGCATACACCCAAAATATTCATTATAATCCACTGCATTTAACAATGTGTCATACAGCTGTCATGCCCAAGTTACAAATAAATGTCACTTTTAATATAATGACAGTGCAGGTTTGCTAACAACTTGTGTGATGGGTTGTGTTGCTTGTCCTCCTGAGCTCTGAACTGAGCTTTCCAGATTGGCTGCATCTTTTGCATATTTCATTGATTAAATGGCTGAGTGAAATGTCATCCAAAGGTCAGGAATCAAAACTACTAAAATTGAACACAAACACTTTGCTTTACAGAAATTCAGTGAGAGACTTTAAATCTTCATGAAGCTAGACGGGGTAATGTATATATCACATGTATCACTAAGTAAAGATTTAACTGTCTGTTGTTTCAGTGCCCGCATCATCGACTTCCACCAGCCAACAGGCCCAGGCCACACCCACCCCCTGCTGTTTGACTGGGTGAAGCAGTACTTCTGTCAGTCCAGCAATCGCAACAGACTGCCCCCCAGACTCATCCAAACCGCCCTGCCCCCGCTCTATCTGCAGCACCAAGGTACACAGCAGCACTGCCTGCCATGTGGCTTCATCAGGCACTGCATACCTGTAGAGGACAGATGAGGTCTTCATGCTGAACGACGCCCTCAGGCCTGGGCCAAACAGCTGACACATCCAAGTGTATGAAACACATGTGCAGTTTGAAAGGATGGTGTAGTTTTGGTCATTGTACTCGCACTTTTGTACAGTTATGTAGAGACTTTGGAACAAGCAGTCATTGAGACTGACAGATACCTCAGAAGACAGTCAGGCCTCAGCATTACCAACTTAAAAGCATTTTGAAGTTTAAATACAGAAGAACATTTAAATAATGGAATGAATTTATTACACATGTCTGTTGTAATGTAGAGATGCAGTGTGCAGTACTGTGGCATTGCTTGAGGGGGGTGGCAGTGTTGGTCTGTCAGTTGGTCTAACGATGCAGCTGACTCAGACAACCTGGATAAGAGCCATAAAACAAAGTTCAAGTTAGTTAGGGCCTGCCCACAGGCAGTGAGGGGGGGCATACGTTACAACATACAATTAGACAACTTTGTGTGTGTGTGTGTGTGTGTGTCTGTGTGTGTGTGTGTGTGTGTCTGTGTGTGTGTGTCTGTGTGTGTGTGTCTGTGTGTGTGTGCCTGTGTGTGTCTGTGTGTGTGTGCCTGTGTGTGTGTCTGTGTGTGTGTGTGTGTGTGTGTGTCTGTGTGTGTGTGTGTG
>JBBMOC010000086.1:928135-940635 GCA_037975185.1 Centropyge bicolor
TGTGGCAGAAAGGAGAACTAAAACTACAAAACAATGATTTACTTCCTGAAAGGAAAAGGAGGGGCAGGAAGAGAGAGAGAGAGGGGAAAAAAGAGAGAGGGAAAAAAACCCAGGTGAGTTGATAAATGAGAGGCACCTGTGAGCGGGGGGGGAGGGGGGCTGAGAGGAGTGAGACAGAAGAAATCCAGGTTCACCCACATCGGCCTGTAGTCTCACCAAAGACTAAAGACATACTGAAAAAGGAAGAGAGCAGCCAGGGGGAGAAGAAAAAGAACCAGCTGGATCATCATTGGAGTTTCTGGACACCGGTGGCCTGAGCAGTTCTGAGGATCCCAGGAGTCTGCTGTAGGACAAAGTGCCATTCTTTGCTGGCTTGGACCCATTTCTGTCCTGATCTGGAAAAGAAGCTAAGTACTGTGCACCACTCTCCAGGCTTCCCCTAAATCCATCCCAACCCTGAACACCCCCTCTAACTCTTTCCATTTTCTGCCACCAGCCCTACACACTCACACACACACACACACACACTCATTTACACCCGTGGAACTGAACTAACACACAGGGCACGTGTGGAGCCCATCGGATGGCTCTGCCGTCGTCATCTTGGCAGTGCCTGATTTTGTCCAATTCCTGGCTAATCCAAAAATGTGCAAGAGATGGACTGAATAAAGAGATGGCGATTGAATGAAGCCTGGTTGCTGAAACTAATCCACATAGTTCGGGGATACCAAGCAGAAATGAGTGAGCAAGAGGAAAGAAACGTCACATTGTGGGCTGTAAAAAGAGGAAAGTAGACATGTAGACAGGTCAAAACCAGTATGTATCATAAAGTCCAAGAGCATGATGATTATTAAAAGTGCCATTATTAGACGAAGCACAGATCATCTTTTGAGCAAACATACAAATCCAAATGTGATCGGAGGACACTAAATATAATAATTTTAGGCGGCACTGAATCATAACGTCAGTCAGCTGTTTTCATGGTGCAGAACTTTGATTGAGGACATTTTCCCTAACTGGACCTCTTTGAATTTCAGTTGAAAACCCCTGCATACAGGAAGTTCTCAAGCTGAAAAAGACAGGTGAGAAACTAGCTTGGACTTGATTCCTGTCCACACTTACATGTATGAAAACTAGCTTGTGTTAGGTCTAGATGAACTCTGCATGTGCTGGATGAAGACTGGGTATGGAAAGAAAAAAATGAGCTGCTACTGAAATTACTAAAAGATTAAAAATTGCCACTGACCACTTCGTTGTTTTGTTACTGTTTACGTTAACCCATTAAACCCAGAAGTTTGTCTGAGTTTGTTCCTTGCCTAAATCTGATACGCGTCTGTTGCCACAATAAGTGCTTTAATTAAATGTTCGTGGTTGTTACATTTTGCTGCCAATAATTCTAAAATAAGAGTGTGAATGCAATAATCTTACTTGCAATGGTCAGAGAGTATATTGAGATATTGCTACCACTTTTGGTAAAGCACCAGAATATTTGATAGTTTACTACCCTCTTCTGTCCAGAAACGGTCCTGCATATAAAAGTGCACCAGAGCCAAGTCCAAAAATTATCTAGTAAATTTAATAGTTCAGGCATAGAAATAAACACTAATGTGTGTATATGTATATATTGTAATTATGAAGATTCAATCTTGAACTGCTGTGTTCATAGAGGAACAGTTATGGTCTTCTCAGTTGTCAGTAGAACTCCGTCCTAGTCCTGGTTCAGTCCTCATCACTGCCCATCTCTAAAGGGTCAAAGTCTGGATCGTCCTCATCCAAGTCCAAGTCCTCGATCTCCTGGAACAGTGACTCGTCCACTTCAACATTGTTTCCAGCTGTAGAAGAAGGAAGCAGGTGTGTGTCAGAATAAAATCATTCATTCAAAAACAGTAGCTCATGACAACAGACATTACCTGGGATGGATGAAAAACAAGTCACATCATTTCCCCATTGACTTACGAATAAAGGTTTATCTTATCTTAAAACCAGCCATGTGTTTTGATCAATGCTGAAAACTTTTTCAGACCTGTGCTTGCACCATGTGGATCACAGAAATGTTTACATTATATCATGGATTTTTTTCTAAATGTTTCCACTCTTTGTAAACATGCCTTAATGACAACATAAAAAGCATTGGTTTCAAACACTCATGGGCATTCTTACCATCTTCAAGGAACTGAATATCAGACGTGTCCAGGTTGTGGTCTCTCTCAAACAGCTGTTTACCTGGTGTGAGAAAGATTACAGTTTTTTACTTCATATACTTATGAAGTATTCAGATCCCTTAGGTGGGTAAAAGTACTAATATCCCACCTTATAAATACTCTGTCACAGGAATAGCTCTGCTATAAAAATCTACATAAGCGTATATACAAACTGTCAGAAAAATGTACATCCAGACAAATGTCCCTATTAACTGTTATACTATATCAGATTTTTACTATTAGATTATAATTACTCATAAATCATCAAAAAAAATAAAGGGAACACTAAAATACCACATCCTAGATCTCAATGAATGAAGTATTCCAGTTGAAAATCTTTATTCTTTATATAGTGGAATGCATTGAGAACAAAATAGCATAAAAATGATCAATGTAAATCTAAATAATTATCCCATGGAGGAATCATACTCAAAACAAAAGTGGATAATCACATGACAGGCTGATCCAACATCAGTGGAAATTCCTCAAGACAAGTCAGGCTCAGTGGTGTGTGTGTGTGGCCTCCACGTGCCTGTGTGACCTGATGTTCTCCTGAGGGATCTCCTCCCTGACCCAGATTAAGGAATTGATCTGTGTTAGGAATTTTAGGATTCCCCCCACCTGTCAAGTCCCACTTTAACGGCTGCAGACACAGCAAACCTTCTTACACAGCTGGCACTGATGTGCTGCAGCACCAGAGCAGCTTCTGGAGGCTGCAGACTGCCTCATGAGACCTCTAGTGGTGAGAGCACTGACAAAATGCAAAAGTGACCAAAACATCTGCCAGAGAGGATGAGAAGAGAGCAATGCTCTGTGGTCCCCACCTGCAGAGCCACTCCTTTAGGGAGGGGCTGTCCACCTGTTGTCTGTTCCGTTTGCACAGCAGCAGCTGGAATCGATTCAGTGTTGCTTCCTAACTGCACAGGTTGATTTCACAGAAGTGTGACTGACCTGGAGTTACATTGTGTTGTTTAAGTGTTCCCTTTATTTTGTTTGAGGAGGGTTGAGTGTATTTTCTATAGGACTGCAACTAATTATTGCATTACAGATTAATCTGCTGAATAATCAGTTTTTGGTTTGATTGTTGTGAAAATACTCAATATCCAGACCCCGAAGTGGCACCTTCACAATGCTTTTATGGAACCATAAAATGTTTTTGCATTAAAAATGACAAACAGTTAATAAAATAAATTTTCAGTAAATTCACTCATTGATTAACCCACTAATTCTGTCAGCTACACTCACATATACTTAGGGGTATACTAGGTTATACTAGGGTAGTTTAATTTATAACGAAACATTACATTTTATACTCTCTTTATATGTTTCATGTGAAAGTCGTATTTGTAAAATAACTAGTAACTGAGTCAGAGCAGAAAGTGGCATCAAAAGAAATGACTGAAGTAAAGTACAAGTGCTACAAATTTGTACTTAAGTACTTGAGTAAATGTACTTAATTCTATTCCACCACCATATTTCTGTAATCAATTTTTCTCCTTGTGAGCCTTGACAGGCAAGTATCATTTAGTAGCATCGTTAGAGTTTACCAGTTAGCTTGGGTTTTCCTGCCAGCTCCTCTTCCTTCTGTTTTTTCCTCCTCAGCTCGGCCACCTCCAGCTCAAACCTGGCTTTCCACGCCAGGAAGTTTTCAATAGTTACCACTGTGCCCTGGAATGCTACCTGTTAAAAAGATACACATAATTATTTACCATACTATTTCTGATCATATTAATTCCTTAAGCCAACACTTAACTTCCTATACTACCCTTAATCTTAAAAAACTGGACAGAAGGATGAGCAGGTGAACGAGACTTGCTAATTAATTAATTAAAACTTCAGAAACCTGGTTTAGTAAATGTCTGCCTGTAATATAGAGTAGCATGTCCTGAATCATAAATATGACTGAAAGTGATACATTGATTTATTACAATAAGGGAATATGCTAAATACATATAAAATAATTTATTATTATAAAATATTTTTCCCATTCCTACCTTCTCTGCTTCCTCTGCCTCTCTCTCTCTCTGCCGTTTCTCCTCCTCTCGTCTGTTTTTCATCACATCCACGATTTCATTGAGTTTTTCCTGAACAGCTGTGACCAGGGTGAAAATCATCACCATGCCCAGGTTTTCTTCTGCCTGCAGGGTGACCACATAAACACACTGTTGATGCTGACTACATTGGTAAGAGAGAGATCAGGAGATGCTCTATACCTGCACACATAACCATGATTAGCATTGTATGAATATCATCATCAGAAAGAAGCTAGTCAACGTTTTCACTTTCTAATGTATTCGCCATGACAATTTTTATGTGTAACTCATTTAGTAGTTTTGGATTTGACAAAACTTCATTATGTATAATGACATATTTTCATTTCATTTCATAATTTGCCATAAGAATGATCTTATCAGGAGCGGGGTAATCTCTCTTTTCTTATTATTTTCCTACTTCTATCAAATGTGAATCAGACTTTAACAGAGAAGAATGGTGTCATATGGTCTCAGTGTTGACTCTTGACTTCTCTTGGCTTCTTCTTGAATAATCGTGGACCGACCT
The DNA here is from genome assembly GCA_037975185.1 of Centropyge bicolor. Classification (NCBI taxonomy): domain Eukaryota; kingdom Metazoa; phylum Chordata; class Actinopteri; family Pomacanthidae; genus Centropyge; species Centropyge bicolor. The sequence continues at coordinate 932,896 of JBBMOC010000086.1, forward strand.
CATGTGGTCCTGAGTACAGCCCCGCCCAAGATGGTTTGAATTATGTTTTAGTTGTGCTCCCTGACAGGTGATAAATTAAGTGTGAAATAAAACACTGGGTATTGGACATAGCATATGGATATCAGGAAATATCAGATACGTGCCTTTTTCTTCTCAGCAGCTGACAGGTGTGTCTGTGTTTGACTGACAGCAGAGTATGAAACTTGCACTGGAACTTACAGGCCAAGGACAGACAGTTGTTGGTACTGAGGACCACACCATTATCTAAACAGACCTAATGCTAACTAACTATCTACCCTGCAAACTGATATTAGCAGTGCACTTTTCAGTTTCTCTTCGGCTTCTGCTTTTTTTCTCAAAGGAGAACACAGGATTTGATATACAGAGCAGATATGTGGTGTCAGGAAGAACATGGCATTTAGTTTTATTTGGGCTTTTCTGTAACTACTGGTTTGACACTTCTGGTAGTTAAAATGTAATAATAACCACATTTGTGACAAAACAAATCCTAGACAGATTGCAGGCTCACAGACAGGCAAGGGACAAGTGAAACAGAACAGGGAACAATATAAATGAAGGAGATCATATCCGGTTCAGAGGAACAGACCTGTTGCTGCAGGAGAGTGAGGATGTCCTCCACGTCACTGTCCTCCAGGTTCTCCTGGGAGTGGATCTCCCACAGTGGAGGCTCATCTGGATATTTCTCTACATATGTGAACTTAAATGTTGCTTCCACAGCTGCAAGAAGAAAACAGAGTACTCATATTATAACAGTTGACTGTATTTTAACTTTCATGCTCAGTTTTTGAAGGTTGTTTACTGCACACCTCATATAGTCACAACTCATATCAACTCTATCATGTTATTTCTCTCACAAAGATTTCTGAACTGCTTTGCCTTCATTATCACGGCTAAAATCTCCTTAAATATCTCTAACACATTTCATTAAGTTGATTTCATAACAATGCCAAGTGTGCCTCTCATGAATGACATACATTTTGCGACCACACATATCAGTGTACTCACTTTCTCCATTTTCCCCTGCGTCTGATGTTACAGTGATGGTGAAGCTGGTAGGATCATCTGAAAGCACTGCAAGAACACGTAGAGTAGCGTCATCATTATATCCAGGTTTACCTTATTCCACCATGTGGCAATTAAACTAGGTCACCTCAGGCATCATCAAAAACTTAAATCTAATGCTGATAAGAATGTCAATGTGGTTGAAGAAATAGTTCAGAAATGAAGTAGGTAATTTTACTGGTTTTCCACTTTCCCAGAGTCAAAGATGCGACTAATGTTACAGTGTAATTCATTCTAAAGTCACGCATATAGACCCTACCTGATAACAGGTGGTATACACTGAATTTGGCAGCAGGGCCCGAAATACCCAAAAATGTACATTTGCATTATGCACATATGTGTTTTACATTGTGTTCTTCAATATGGGACGAATTAAACCAAATCTGAATGACGTAGAGATAAAGAGGCCCCTGCTTGTCTGACGGTGACTGCTGCATATCTGAAACTCAGCTCCAGTACAATTACAACAATTAATCTATACAAGTGGGTGGGAAATGCAATCATTGGCTAGTTAGTATGTCTGATTTAGACTTAGAGACCTGGAGTACATGTCAGCTAACTAAGGGTTTTTGCTAGCCGGTTAGCTAGCTGTCTTTCCACACTGATGAAAGTCAAACCTGTGAAAGAGTCTGGGTAGATGGACTCGATAGCTTCAAGCTCATTCCTTTGCTCTTCGGCGTAGTCTGTCATGTTCGGTTATCTGGAGGTTAGAAAAATCATCACAACTATGTTCAAGCTAACACGCTGGCTGTGCTGCGTGTTCCACTCAGGTTCCACTTGGCCAATGGGGATCGATGAGATCGTGGTTCTGTCTGTCTGGTCTGGTAGCTGTACCGCTCTCTATGCTTTCACTGGGGGGGGGCACCACTGTTTAACCATGTGGCCGATACACACTCCGGCTGTGGAGTGTAGGAATTGTTCCTTTATGCAGTAGTTCTTCAGCAACTTTACTGTGATACGTACAGCGTCTCTCTTCTGGTGTCCATTGTTTTGGTCTGCCATGAACATCCCCACCCCCAGTTTAAGGTAATTGGACAGTTCTCTACTGACGCATGGGATGACGTATATCCGCTGTATGAACCGTAGGTCTGTTTTCAGAGGTGACTGTCGCCTTCAATCTTTTTTTGTTTGTTTTAATGTACAAGTTAAAGTACGAGCAAAAAATGATTGTGCCAGGGGGTAAAAAAGAAACACAGGCAACACAAAGTACAAAACAAACAGTTGTGCAACACTGTTTCAGTTCATGCAGAAAATGTTCAAAGCTTGTGTGACGGTAGTAAATGTCCCTCCTGGGTCACCATAGGGTCTGACAGCAGTCAGCTCCTCCCACTGATCAATCACTGATTGGTATGACCTGGCAGACAAGGTGCTGGCAGACAAGGTGCTGGCAGACAAGGTGCTGGCAGACAAGGTGCTGGCAGACAAGGTGCTGGCAGACAAGGTGCTGGCCCTCTCTCTGCTGCTGCTCCTGCTCCTCCTCCTCCTCCTCCTCCTCCTCCTCCTCGGTCTGCAGGTGACAGATTGCCACATGTGCTGAAGGACTTTGTGTATTTTGTATATAATTTTGGATTTTATGGGTTAATCTGTTTTATGTGTGCATGTGTGTTGCTTACCCTCTGTCTGATACATCCTAGGTCCTGTTCCCTGGCGACCAGACCTCTCAGGTCAGCAGGCAGAGGTCTGCTAACAGGACCTACAAGTAGATCTACGTCAGGTGAGGCTGCCTTCAGGTGCTGTCCTGCTGCTCTCTGCAAAAGGCCACCTGCTGAGTTGAGGTGTGTGTGTGTGTGTGTGTGTGTGTGTGTGTGTGTGTGTGTGTGTGTACCTGTACTCATATGGCAGTGTTCTGTCTTGTACAGCAGGTTACATGTGCAGCCTTGTGATAAGACATGAGTTTCTATTTGAGGGTTTTCATTGTTGTGTATTATGTTTAGTAGTATGGGGTTTTTTTATGTTCCCTGCACATAGAGATTACCACTTACTTCATGTGCAGGTAAACAATGCATTACAAATATTTCACAAGGCCAATCACAGAAACTACACACACACATAAACATACTCATTCACAAGGATTTCTACATGTACTGTGTGTCACAGAGATGGACATCGACTCATGGGCTCAAGCACCCCCAGAAAGGCACAGGAAATCTCTTTGCACTTTGTGCAATGTGATTCTGTCCACAGTTATGAATAAATCAGGTGGATTAATTTAACTTCCTGTTCATAGGCGTCATATTTTTGTCAATGAGCTGCAGTATGCACAGCAGGTAGAAAACTAGACCTCCGCCAAGCAGCACAGTTCCCCCAGCTTATTGTGACTTACCCCCCAAAATATTAGTCCTACCTATGATGTATCTATTTCAATGGATTCCTGGACCATAAAAACAGACCCTTAGCAACTGGAATCATTTCTGTAATGGTGGTTTTCTTCTGGATGTAGCTCCGTAACTATTGGAGATACATCAAATCTGTTTGCACTCTACTGTTTTTGCAGACTTTCTGCTACAGTTGGTGCCAGTTGTCTGTATCTGCATGTGTTACCTCGCGGTGTCAAAAACTGTGATGACCCCCTATGTTTCTCTATGAGTATTGGTAGGATCCGGATCACTGGTACATTTTGTAGAAACTGTCATGACCATGTCCTGTGTTTTTTTTGCAAGCAATCTGGGTATTTTTCATGGAGTTATATACACATATGTTGAAAATGCCCCGTTTTCACAATGATAAAGAATCCTTTAAAAAATTCCTGGATCCAGACGGTGATCCGGATCACCTCAAAATTTCATCATTTGTTCCTTGTGCCAGAAAGGACATTTCCTGAAAATGTCATCAAAATCTGTCCATAACTTTTTGAGTTATGTTGCAAACAAACAAACCAACGCCGGCAAAAACATAACCTCCTTGGTGGAGGTAATAACACAACCTGCCCAGGCGCATGGTTTGCTTACTGTACTTAGTTAAGTGCTGCCTAGTCTCATTCTGCGTTGGAAAGCTGTGGGAAGTAGCTGTGTGCTGTTCTTTAGCAGAGAGAGAGCAGTTAACCTGATGTCAGTCAGCCCTCATCATTGAAGCTTTCTATATGCTAAGTTTGTCACAATGACTTTATAAAATTATAAATTTGATGAAATACAAAGGGTGGATACAAATTAAACATTTGAATGAAAAGTGCATGGTGTTTCTGTAAATATGTGGCGGGGGCGGGGCATCACTCTCACATGTCTTTGCCTGTGGATCAGGCTGTATGGAATGCTGAAAAACCGCACATCTGCCAGGAGAGTAATTACATGGACCCTTTACATTACACTGCACTCTTAAAGGAGCAAACACTTCTTTTATTGTCAAGCATGACAAACCAGCAAATACATAAAGCATATCATACAGAGGAATGCTGAGAGTGGTTATCTTTAGCCAACTGTCAATTCTCACATATTACACAAAAATGTTTAGTAGTTAATAATTATTCAGCAAAAATGCAAAAGGGCCATGCAAGGATTAAAAAAATACTCATGAATTCAAAAGCACAAAATGTTTTCATCATTTATTTGTCCAGTTTGCTGTCATTCCATGTATCCTATATTCTGTTAATAGACAAACAGAATGACCAACAGATGCAGTGGGACATTGAACCAGACGGATGCTCTGTCTCCATGAAACAATGAACGGAGCTCAACATGAGAATAACATGAGCCAAACACACCCTCTCTTCTTCTCCCTCCGTCACCTCCTCATTCCTCAGTCGCTCAGACAGATCTGTTGCCTGACCATTGACTGATTCAATATGTGGTTTGTTCTGTTATGTCACAATAGAACAATACTGTGCATTGGCACTTTATCACCTCTATTGACTGAGTAATGCCCTGATCACATCCACACAGTGACAGTCACCTCTGGAAGCTGCTCAGTACAACCTCAGTCTGTTGGTAGTGCTGCCTCTCACATTCCCCTCAGAGTTACCCTGCCATCTGGGGGGGTTAAAGAGTGGCAGGACCGTAGTGCTCTCAGTCGTAGCTACGACTGCAACTGCTTAAAGTCACTGGAGCTAAGTTAATAAGTTACTTTGCAGGTCTAAGCTGAGGCTAAATTTCAGAAGTAGTGTTAGTACAGTAATAGAGATGCATGCACCGTCACAGACACAGTGAGAATGAATGTGTGTAAAATAGTGGTTAAGCCCTTCAGTCTTTCATGTGCTTCAAAGTGAGTTGTACCGTTGCAGTTTGGCAGTCGTCACATTCTGTGGAGTAACACACTGAAGGGCAGCAAATTTTCCTGAGAGAAACGTACACATACAATAGACTTATGAGTTGAATACAAACAGTGAAGAGTGTCTAGTCTGACTGCCACTTGTCCGTCACTTGAATATTTGGGGGGGGGGGGGGTTTCACCTAGGTCATCTCTATTCCGTGCTCGAAGTCCATGACCGGTCTCTTCTCTGGAGTGAAGTCCCGGTCTGTCCTCTCCACGTAGCGCTGCAGAGTGCTGTAGTACTGCTCGCTCCTGGAGAAGGTGTAGTAAGCAGAGATCTCCTCCCAGGCCTTGTGGTTGGGGAACGGGAATGGGTCAGGGTCCTTATTCTCAAAGAAGCTCTGCAGGTTTCTGTCAGCCAGCTTGGTGGCGTAGTCTGCAGCAAAGGTGTCGAAGCGGTCCTTCTCTCTCTCCACGTAGCGTTTCCAGAAGGTGAGCTGCAGGTAGCTGACTTTGGAGCGGCAGTTTGTGTAGCAGGTGCCCAGGAGACCCACGACTGCCGCAACGATGATGACGCACCAGCCCAGGATCTGCAGACATACAAGACATGAGCTGACACTCAACACCATGACATCGAAGGCTCATCCAAACGTTTGGAAGATTCAACGGCTGCTTCGTCCAAACAAGTATTTGAATACTGCTTTTTTTCCCTTTTGAAGAGACATTGTGGCAGACACACAGAAAAACAGGCAAAAGAAGGAAAACGTGCATAAAAACTAGATGTGCACATGATGAAAGCACAGTACAGAACAGTATGTCACAACTGGACTCACAGCTCACAGCTGACAGGACAGACAGGGACTGATGTCTCCCCTCTCCTCTCTGTGCACTCATAACATTACCACAATAGTAAAGTAATGACTGCCAGTTTGAGAAAGTATAAAAACATGTGCTGTCAAACGTCAGACTGTGATATTTGATTTGAAATAACAACAGAATATCAGCCACTTCTGACATGTTAGAGTCAGCTTTGATGTGATGGTTTGTCCCACTGACGAGGCCTGAGTCTGATCTGAACCCAAATGCAGGACACCAAGACCAAAGTTTCAAAATAAAAGATCTTTAATGAAAAAATACCAAACTCAAAATCACTCTTACGAGGACGGTCCAACAACAAAGTGCAACTGAAAATCACTCTACAGAGGCAAAAAGGCAAAGTGCTAAACTGAAAACTGAGGCTGAGGAAAAAACAAGGCAAAGTATCAACAAAAAGACAAACCTGAACGAGAGCACACAGAACATGAGACGAGGATTGACGGACATACATATACAGACAGGACAAACTGGCACAGGACAAAGGGAAGACACAGACATTATACACAGGAGGTGATGGGGAACAGGTGGAGACAGTCAGGGCGGGGCTGACAGTCACACTGGGGAAACACAGGAGGAAGAGCAAGTTACCTGGAACAAGAGAGAAGACGGTTACCAAAATAAAACAGGAAGTGATGAGACAACATGAGACAAACAACAAAGCTTTTCCTTATTCATGACACCCACAGCCTGTTAAAAATGGTTATATATATAGTATAATGTCTACTGTAGCTCTGAAGGAGATTTTTGCAGTCTAAGGGAAACTAATCGTGATGATGTCATTTTAATGTCATCAGTATGTATTCATTTATCACCAGGGTTATTTTCTCAGACTGAAGAAGATTCCTTCAGATCCACAGAAGACATGATCAACTGCTTGTACAGAATTTGCAGGACTCACTATGAGTGGTCTAATCTTCAGTGTTAGTTGGACTGTAGTTCTCTGACCTGTGACTGGGCCCTGAACATCAGCAGCAGCTCCATCCGATCATCACTGGACAGCTTGGAGCGGTCACAGGGCACTCGGGCCAGCTCCTCCCGACACTTTAAGGTCTTGTTTTTACAGAACAGATCCACCACAAGGTTATCATCCAGACCACTGACGGCACACTCGTAGAAGGTCCCGTTGAGCAGGGCGACAGAGAGCCACATGATCGGAGCAACACAAGCCCCAGAAAAAATGCTGAGAAACACCCTGAGGCAGCCGAAGCAGTTCCCACGGGGACAGAGCTTCGCTGGATCGAGGCAGCAGCCAGTGTAGAGCCTCCACAACCTGGTGCTGAAGAACAGACCGAGGACCAGCAGCACTGCAGCCGGGCCCAGCAGGAAGGTCAGCCCGTAGGCGAAGTTCTGGTCATGATTGCATGGGCACTGAAAGGAGACCATGGAGAAGACGCGCTCCCCCCCTATAGTCAGCAGAGCCATGAAGCTGTAGCCTATGGTGGCCTTCTGGTTCATGAAGAAACGCAGGACAGTCTGGAAGGTATCCATAGTGTCGCCTGGGACCTTTCCAACACACTCCTCCAGAAATGAAGCAAAGTGAAAGACAGAGAGTGAAAAGAGAGAAAGTTGAGTATCTGCTCAGTCCTTCCTGTTCGCTGT
>JBBMOC010000086.1:945635-965648 GCA_037975185.1 Centropyge bicolor
TGAAGACCACGGAGGAGAAGATCTGCTCCCCCCCAGCCGTCAGGAGGGCCACCAGGCCGAAACCCAGGTTGGTCTGTTTGTTGGCAATGTTCAGAACCGTCTTAAACTTCTCCATCTCTGGCTGCTGCGCGTCCGCAAAAAGTCACACTTTCACTTCCACCAGAAGTCACACGCCTCGTGATCCACCCCACTGAGTTACTGTAACACGATCAGTGAGCAACATTTGTTGCTGTAAAGAGCAGACTGGCCTGAGGGACTCCATGTTGGCTCAAAGCCACTGGCATCCTAAATATGATGTCCACTGTGCATGCATGTCCACAAGCTCCATGAGGAGCCAGTCTAATTTAGTATGTTACAGTTTTTTCTATTGCTAAAACACAGTTTTGCAAACTAGGTTGGTTTTATCAAAATGCTTATCACAATTCACAAAACTATACACCCAAACTGCAAAACACGTCATATATCCTGCAAAATGAAGCACTGAACCAAAACTACACACAGCATGATCAAATCACACCTTTGACCCAACTGGCTCACACTTCATTCATATGAGCAGAGTTTGTGTTTAACCAGCTACACTCTGCTGGACGTGATGACTGACACTCTCATCTTTACTCTGCTTTGGCGTAATACTACAGTAGTTCAAACAGTAGAAAAGTCTTCAGATTGTTCACATTCACAGAAATATCTGCAGATACACACACATGCTGTTGAAACATTTATTTTCTTATTTTTCACCAAACAAGTCAATGCAACATGTGCACAGCAGGTTTATTTACATTGAAGTGAACAAAAATATGCTCACAAAAAACAGTAAACTGAAAAGGAAAATGTGCAGAAAAAATATATAGAAAAAAAGAGGCAAGAAAAATCATGAGGCAGCATGTTGCTGCACAGCTGGTCTGCTCTCTCTGTCCAGCTCTCAGTGTCAGCCCATGGATGATGAGATGATCAACTAAGGTTGTTCTGAGTTCATTTGAAAGTTGTGAAAGTCTTCTTTGGCCATGAACTCCTCTACCAGCTCTACTCCGACCTCTCACTCTTCCTCCCCCTCTCACTCCTATGTGTGTAGAGCAGAAAATGTGTTTAGAGTTTTGGAGACTTGAGAAGAGGTTTTGCTCGTCTGTTTTTAGACTTCTGATTCTTGCACTGCAACAATTCTTGTGTTTTACCGTTTATGATCTAATGTCACCTGACCTTGTAAATGTATTTTTTCTAACATAAATGGTGGACGATGGACGAGTTCCTGTCAGTGCTTCATTTGTAAACCATCAGGACCTGGAGCACAGACCTCGTGTCGTTCCAGCGGTAAGAGGAGACAACAATGTCACGGGATAGAGGAAAAAACAAAAAACAGTGCCTTGTGTTAAACGGACCAACAAGATCACGTGACTGCAAACAACCTATTAACCTAAATGTTTAAGAACGGAAAGAAGAATCAGCTGTAGAGAAGCACAGACAATTGATGGAGCACATCTCTCCCCCTCACTCTCTCTCTTTCCCGCTTCAAACGTACTACATTCATTTTTCATTTACATTCATTTGTGTGTGAGACTTCAAAGTGATTTAAAGCCAATAAAAGACACAGCTGTCCAAATTGAATAATTTAAAATTTAATCAAAACACGTAGAGACAAATAAGGTGCTGGATCCAATCAAATAAGTGCCGGTCAAAATCTGGAGGTGCCCAAGACTGTATGTTTGGTGGAATCCAGCCCCAATTAAGCCCCAGTTAAGCCCTGCAGCCATATGCCTACATCTGATCCAGCATTGTGCAGGACTTCCACCAAATCATACACAAGTGTAACTCACAGGTGGTAATGCTAGTCGTTGCTGCCCTCTAGTGGTCAGGAGTATTAATAACTTCTCACTGCAGTCATATGCAAAATGACAGATGAAATTTGACAGTTGTCTTGTCACTGAGTGTGTCACAACAATGCTAAAATGTGTGCATTCATATGGAAATGTAGCAGACATTTAAAAGTAATACAAAAGTTACTCTCACTAGCAACCAATTACTTTTAAAAGCAGTAATTGTTAACGTAATTCATTTATAATTAACTCAACTAAATATCAGTAACTGATGTTGAAAGGCCATTGTTTGAACGTCCAATCAAGACGGCCCATTATCGTTCAAAAATAGTCCCCAAAATGAAAGCTGTGCCGATGCTCGGGCCTCCTCGCAACATCAACATGTGTTGTTACCACAAAAGGGCTTATTGAGTTATTCTGTATCGTGCACTCAGCTGCTTTGGGCATCCTAGAAAGTGAAAAAAGTCCAGGTTCCAGGTTTCACATGGAACAGGATCTCCAGTGGCCTGGGTCAATGTCCTGTGTTTGTCTCACTCAGCCAGCACAAACTTCTCACTACATGACTTTGTAACTCTGTATAGCTGACTTTCTGACAGAAAGCTTCATCGTGGTGTTATTGGTACTATATTTGAAATGGCTCAAGCACATTCAGATGGGGCACCTGTCCATAAAATATGAACACTTTAGCACTTGTAATTGCTGAGATTTTAACCTTCAAACAGTCCTCCAATAGGCTTCCATTATAAATTCTAACAACCCTCATACCAATAGCTATAATAATAATCATCATCATCATCATCATCATCATCATTTACATTCTCAAGTCTCACAGAGTTGAAAAGCTTCAGTCAGCTGTTTTATAAACATCTGTGACCACGTCCAGTAGAAAAGAACATTCTGTATTGGACTGCTGAAGAGAGAGGGCTCTGTATTGAACAGACAATGTTCCGGTGGGTGGCAATAATGCGCCTGATGGGTGCCAATCGACATAAAACTTAACAGAAGAAGAAGAGCGATTGGGTTCCAGTTCATGTGGGGTTGGCTGGGAATGAGCTGGCAGACAAATTTGCAAAACAGGCATTGAGAGCAAGAGATATATCTATTCAGTGCAAAATATCGAAGTCAAGTCAAAAATCAAAAATCATGTTAAAAAGTTGTTGCAGGAGAAATGGGATAGTGGAGATAAGGGGAGGCTCTTTCATAACGTAAACCTAAAGGTTGGTCTGGGTCACCAGGAAACAAGGTGTTGGAAGGAAGAAACAATTGTAACTAGACTGTCACGGTTTTGGCTTTTGGCTGGACCCAAGAGCAACACACAAGACGAGGGGAACTGAGGCAAAAGGATTTAATAAACACAAAAACTCCAGGACTTACAAGAAAAAACAGGAAAAGGCAACAAACAAAGGAATACGGTGACAAGCTGCTTCAGTGGCTGGAGGCTGGGTGGTGAACGCCGAGGCTGGATGGAGGAGACATGAGGGTAAAGGCGCTGGACGCTGGAGACACTGGGAACACTGGAAAAACTGGAGAAACTGGAAACACAGGGAATGCAGGACAAGAGTGAGGGGACGATCCGGCAGCTTCCAGGTGGAACCATGGAGTTTTTAAAGCTGCCGGTCGTTAGGAGGGAATGAGGGACAGCTGGGAGAAGGGAGAGGGGACCCAGCACCAGCAGGCCACACCTCCAGCCACTGAAGTGATGAATGAACAAAAGACGAAACCAAAAACACTGGAGAACACTGAAAAATGCACTGAAAATAAAAACACAAGGAGCAAACCATGACATTGACTTAGGACAGGGCATACAGGACTAAACAAAACACTACATTACAGAGGGAAGCATGACTCTGGAGAATGTGAGACCTGTAAAGTACATGAAACAGTTGAGCATGTGCTTATGAAATGTATAAGATTTGATAGAGAAAGAATTTGTACAATCAGGAAAATAAGGGACATTGAGGAAACAGTCAATCTACATAATATTTTAGTCAGACCATAGAGTCATTAAATATTTGTTTGACTTTTTTTTTTTAAGAAACGGGCCTCATTCATAGAGTGTAGGGTGTTTTCTCTTTTTTTCTTATTTGTAGCTTGTAAGCTGCATTTTCCAAAAAGCTGTAAGCCGTAAAACGATCGTTCACAATTTAACCGAAGGGTGGCGGTAGTGCGCTAAATCAGTCTGCATCCGCCGCTAAAAAGCCAAAGAAGAGCGAAGAAGAAGAAGAACGAAGCGGAAGAAGAAGTCGTCACGAAACGGCAAAGAAGAATCTGTTCAGAGCTAACCGAACGGATTTTGAGCCATCTTCTGTGTGAAACACTGGATATTAATTATTCGCGCATATTTTGAATATTTCCTGCGCCGGTCAACGGATTTTAAACCTTATATAATCTTGCCTGCGAATCTAGGATTTCTAACTGCCCTTGAATAGGCCCCAGATATGGCAGAAAATACAGGTGAGAGTCTCAGCTAACGCTAGTTCGGTAGCTTGGTATGATCAGTTGGAGCTAGCTGTAACTCCTTGAACAGATGCACTTTAAAACCAAATTGTCAAATTAATAAGTGGTAATATAATTTGAGTTGATTCACCCATGTGACGCTCGTTTGATCATTAGTTTATGTTGTACTCTGTAGCTACCCGCATGAACCCTCTCAAATCGCCCGCCCCTGGTAAAGATAGCATAGCCGTGGTGCATTTTGCCTGAAGACACGTTCTGGCAAAAATTTAGTCGTGTCACATGAAAGTGACCTAAATATGCCTTAAGACTTCTATCGTAATCTTGAGCTTGAACTTGTGAACTCCCATAAATTCGACGGACATAAACCCACCGACCAGTACGTACATGGAATCCAACAGTGAGTTACGTTTAACTAATAATCAGCAGTGGACGAGCGATACCAGTTCTGCCGCTGAGATGTGTCGGGTGCTTCAGTAAACTGATTTTAGATGCATTCTGAATTGACGAGGAGCCTTTCAGATTTTGTATGGTTGATGTGATGTCAGAATGAACCCAAGATTTTTGAAATTCTTAACTTACCCGTTAACTGTAATGTCGTGTAGTTAAACGTGTAGAGCTGCTTGTTTATGTTAGTATCTCAACAGCAAATCGTGTGGCAGCAAGTGAATGCATGGACGAATGCAGACATGGTCAAGAGGTTGAGTTTTAGTTAAGACCAAACATCAGTTTTGGAAAGAAATGTGAACTTTGACTGTGCAATGATTGACAGATAATTTGGATGTCTCTTTAACTTGAAACCTTGTTTCAGCAGGATATCACACAGTCACAAAGCGCATTCAATTCAGGATGGAGTTCAGTGATCTCCAGTGGCCTCCACAGTCAAAAGGTCTCAGTCCGATAGAGCCTCTTTGGGATGTGGTGGAACAAGAGAGTTACAGTGTGATTGTACAGCTGACAAATCTGCAGCAACTCTGTGATGCCACTATGTCAACATGGACCAAAATCTCTAAGGAATGTTTCCAGCACCTTGTTGAAGCCATGCCTTTAAGAATTCAGGGTGTTCTGGGGGCAAAGGCAGGTCCTACCCACTATTAGAAAGGTGTACCTAATAAAGTGGATAAGTGCAGCCTCACTCAACACAGGCTGTCAAAATTGCTCACTTGCGCACTTTTAGCCTTGTTTGGAGACAAGTGTTATGTAAGTTTGACTTCTTTCTCTCTCTTTCACTTTGATCAGAACAAAATGAGGTAAAGCACGACAGCTCATCATCCCCTGGAATGACAGACCAAGAAAAAGAAGTGGCAGCCAGTGCATATGAAGCGTTTTCGGTAAATAATTTTGTTTCTTTCCAAGCATACTCAGAGGGTCAGTCCAAGAATTTGTATTGTTCTCTGTACTAACACTTTTCTGTTCCCATTCGGAACTGCTAGGCCCAGTGTCTGTGCTCAAGCTTGTTTCAGCTGCTGTAGATGCAAGCCCTGTGTTACTCTACAATTCTCGGGTTTAGGTTAAGTGAAGCGTATAAACTACATTGTAGACTGCATTCTTTACTAACGAACAAAAAGAGTGACAGCTGAGTTATGGGCTGAGATGATGGAGATCATTAGCAGGTAGGCTTGTGTTACATACGTGGGGGATATTGGGTCTGAGAGGTAAAGCAACAACATTTGCACATGTTTTGAGGAAGCTGCATGAGTTGCAAGTATAAACATGTCATGTTTTGAATTAGTGAAGCATTTTAAGAGTAATGCAAGAAGAAAATTCTATCATGTTGCCAATTTGGTTAAAAGAGCCCCTGTGTTCCTTACAGGCTGGGAAGTATGATGAGTCTCTCAAACACCTTGAAGCCCTACAGGAGCTCAACAAAGAGGACTATAAGATTGCCATGAATAAAGCAGTTGTGGAGTTTTACAAAAGCAGCCAGACTACCACTGGGACTCTGAAGCAGACATTAATGACAATGAAGAACCAGGTAATTGCCCAAACATTGGTTGTATTATTGTCATGCTTTCAGTTCATGTTGAATTTGTTTTTATTGAAAGTTCTAGACAAACATAGCACTGTGTTTCTTCGTGATGTCTTTCATTTCATTACATATTGAATCTTTTATCTTTCAGGTTCACACATCAGCAGAGGATGTTGATGGGTTGGACGATGTTGAAAATAGCTTGCTGTACTATAATCAAGCCATCATCCACTATCATATGCGACAATTCTCTGAAGCCATCTCCATAGGGGAGAGGCTCTACCAGTTTTTGGAACCATTTGGTATGTTGTGGTGCTTTATATGGGTTCTAAGCCTACTGCTGATGTGACTGATTTGATGTGATTTCTGTGCCAAATCGCCAGATTTTAGCGAAAGTTCCCCACTGACCATCTCAGATTTTGTTCATATTTTTTCATTTTAATGCCCTTGTTACTAATAACTGCTGTGCAGAATTTTAGGCCAATATCTCCGCTAGTTTTGGAGATATTAAGCCTTCAAAAAGGGGACATGGCCACATATTTAGCATCAAAACAAGTCTTACAATTAAACATACATAGTTTGATGGCTAATAACCTTTGGACTGTTCACACTAAATAGTCCAATTTTCACACTTGATTCTTTGGTAGAATGAGGCTCTGTACACAGAAGGGCTCTGTATGTGACATATTTGCAGGTTTATGGCATGTCAAACATGGCTTCCTGGACTGTGTGTTTGTCCATGGTAGCACTTTTGGCTCTCTATATCTCCAGATTTAATGACACCAGATGTCTGATTCTTTTTAATATATGAGACATGTTATAGTACTATCAGGAAAACAAGTTATATCTGTGACAAAAATGATACTTTCTCATATATAGGCCTCTAAAAATGGAAGAAAGCTTGTTGTGAATGCTTATAGCAAAAATCTGACAAGGTTTGCCAGAAAACAAATGAGATCAGTGAAAAGAGCAAGGTCTGATTGATATATGCACCAAATATGAAGTTGGTGCTGTGAAGAAAACAATTTAATTAAGGCTGTTGAATATTTAATTCTATTTATGTAGACTCTATTTGAAGTGTTTGAAAAACTGGTAGATTCCTTTATTGAAAGAAGGCCACACCCTGTCAGACATGATCCCAGGAAAATATGTTGCATGTTTGTCTGACCAGCAATGATGGATTGATCATATCTGTGCAATATCAGAGGAGGAACAGGAACCTTCATGGTCCTGCAAAGGCTTACAGTTGGCCCAGAAGAGAAGATATCTGTTGGGTTCCACTGATACACATCATAAAGATCATAGATGAACCAATCACATCAACTAGTGACAATATGTAGTTCTGTCTGGTGTGGAGAAAGAAACTGGCCAGTTATTCAAACGCTTCAAATAGACATGCTTAGTCTACATAAATGGAATAAAATTTGTATAATTCTCATTTGTGAGATTTGTAAATCATTTATCATATTTACAAATACACTACATATATGTATAGAATTTGAATTAATGATGTAGCATGTGAATGGCATTTTCACATGTCATAAAATCTTCTATATTCAACAGCTTGAATGAAATGGTTTTCTTCACAGCACCAGCTTCATATTGGGCACATATATCAATTAGACCTTCCTCTTTTCACTGATCTCATTTGTTTTCTGAATGAATCAAATCTGAGATGCTAAGTCGAGAGCCTTCTGGTGATTTGGCACGGAATTACCCATTTGATAACCAGTGAGTTTATCAATAAGCAATTGATCCATTGCAGTTTTGATTTCAAATAAATTATCAAGGGAAAACATACCATATATATTTAGTGATCATGTGGGACATTGCTGCTTTTTTAAAAAAAGTATTTTGATATGAGGTATGATGTAGAAAACTGGAGAGTTGTAGATCTCAAGTCTTTGAGAGTTGGCTTGGACCTGTCCTTAAAGATTTATTGTGCATGCGTGTCAGCCTGTAAAGTAATGGTTGCTTAAATGTTGAAATTTGAAATGCTCTTTAAATGAGAAAGGATAACTTTAACAATTCCACTTGGAAGAGCTCAGTTGTCTTGACCAAAGTCCTGTGTCATTACAGGAGTTTGACCAGTTATTCTGGTAGTGATAGGGTCCATGTGTCAGCCTTTTGGCATGGAGTCATTGTGTTATTTGTCCTAGAAGAGAAGTTTGCTCAAGCTGTGTGCTTCCTGCTGGTGGATCTGTACCTGCTCACGTTCCAACCAGAGAAGGCCCTCCATCTGCTGGCTGTGTTGGACAAACTGTCTGTACAAGGAAGCAGCAAGAACGGCAAAGGAGAGGTATCCTACCACACGTTGTCATTGAAAGAAAATTCCAGCTTTACTCAACCAGCTCTTATTTTATGTTGGTTAACATTTTATGTAACCTTATTGCTGTGATCTGCAGCTGTGGAAAATGACTAATGAGGTTCAATACAGCGAGAAACAGATCAACAGATGAAACATGATGTGTAAACACATCTTCAGTTTAATCCATTTACCTACTTATTCAAGATATTTGACCCTGAGATTTTTGCCTCCACCCCAATATAGTGGTAAATATAATTTAGTTTGTTTTGATCACAGCTGTTACACATTAATCAACAGACCTCAATGTCAACAGTTTTCATTTGAACTAGTTTCTACCGCTGAATGTTATTTGTATGAAAACCATTGTCTGTCAAGTCTTCAGACCACACCTAGAATTATTCTCCAAGAAGAAAGTGTTTTAAGTCCATTGCCTTACTAAACAAACTAAATATCTGAGTTATGTGGAAACCACTGTGGCGAATTGAATTTACTCATGTAGTTGTATCTGAGACCACTCACTGAAGATGTTTTTTACCAAAAAATAAATGAAATCAAGCCGTTTTAAAAGTGCATTTAATAGCAGTTTGCTGGGTGTTTTGCTTGATTCCAGAACAACACTTCAAACAAAGATGGAGCAAACCAGAAAGCAGAGTTCGTGGCCATGATTGAGGCAGCTAAATCAAAGATGCATCAGGCAAGAGATCATAGATTTTAACATCCACTCTTTCTGTGTTTCAGTTTTCCATCCTGTTGACTGTGAATGACTCTTGTTTGCTTTACAGTACAAAGTGAGAGCCTACATTCAGATGAAATCCTCCAAGGCCTGTAAAAGAGAGATCAAGTCGGTGATGAACACAGCTGGGAATGTGAGTCTCAGGCTTTGTTGATGTTATTTCTTCACCTTGTTCAAACTATGAAGAGAAGGCCCTGACATATCAAATATGCATGTGATGTCATAGTGCTTGGAAATCATTAGTGGCCCTTCCCCCTGAGTGGCTACATGTCAACACAGTCACTGTCTGCCAACATACATTTGCATAGAACAAACATTTAAAAGACCAGAATAAAGTGATACTTCATAAAGCGTCGTGCTTGGTCTGTATCAAAAGTGACATCAGTGCTCTTAACGATCTTTCATGCTGAAAGTGCGTGTTTGACTATGCAGAGAGCAGCAGGTCTCAGGGAGTGGTCAGGAGGGCGTCAGCCATAATAATGGACCCCCTGCTGAACTTCCCCCAGGTTCAATTCAATTCAATTCAATTTTATCTGTATAACGCCAAATCACAACAACAGTTATCTCAAGGCACTTTACATACTGAGCAGGTCGAGAAACCCAACAACATATAGAGACCCAACAGTTCCCATCATGAGCAAGCATTTGATGCGACAGTGGCGAGGAAAAACTTCCTTTTAACAGGCAGAAACCTCGGACAGAACCAGGCTCAGTGATGGGCAGCCATCTGCCACGCCTGGTTAGAGAGAGAGAGAGAGAGAGAGAGAGAGACACACAAGCGGACAAGCAGCAATATAATCCACAGGCGTGTACATATCGAACAGCAGTATTGAACGGGGACAAATTGTCAGTCGGAGGCTTGTAAACATGGGTCCGGACTCTGGGGATCCAGTAACACAAGAACCTGCAGAAAGCGACAGGAGAGAAGAGCACAAAACTAGGAGAGAGGGAAGACGTTGGATTAGTACGATGCATTGATGGGTTATGAATGGATGCAGGTGGAGGAGAGAGAGAGGAGAGTGAACCTCAGTAAATCGTGGGAAGTCCCCCAGCAGTTTAAGCCTATAGCAGCAGAACTAAGGGATGGCTCAGGGCTCACCTGGACCAACCCTGACTATAAGCTTTGTCAAAGAGGAAGGTTTGAAGCCTACTCTTAAATGTGCAAAGGGTGTCTGCCTCCCGAACCCAGGCTGGGATCTGATTCCACAAGAGAGGAGCTTGATAACTGAAGGCTCTGGCTCCAAATCTGTTTTTGGAGACTCTGGGAACCAATAGAATTCCTGCATTGGGAGGTTGTGCAACCAAACTTCAACTAGTGTAAACTAAACTATTGCTCTATATGCAAACCAGTTGCTCCTCCGAGTGTAGTCTGAAGCTTTCATAACGTGCGTGCAGGCTTTGCAAGCCCCTGCCCTTGAGTCCTCTGGACCTCAAAGTTCTCTCAGACTAAGAAGCTACTTTATTGCTGTAGTGGGTTATGGTCTTCTCAGGATTCTTAAAGTAAGACTTGACATTGGGCAGTTAGAAAGTGCTTCAGCCTGAAGATGTTTTTTGAACACAGCCCCTGTTGTCTATATGCCCACATGATGTCTATCTATGCAGATCAGAATCAGTCAGACAGCCGTTCCACATCCACATGCCTTTGACTGTCTATTGTCTGTTTGCAGCAGTCACCTGAAGGTTTGTTCATGCTTATGTTCAGGTTTATCACGTGGAAAAGTGGCATCAGTGCTTTTTCCTGATTCTCTCTCTGACGTGTGTTTCTTCTCCCCTCCATCAGTCTGCACCCTCGCTTTTCCTCAAGAGTAATTTTGAGTACCTGAGGGGAAACTACCGGAAAGCAGTGAAGCTGTTGAACAGCTCCAACATCGCAGAGCATTCTGGACCCATCAAGACAGGTAACAGCTACTGTACCTCTCAAGATTGCTTCCACTAATAAGCCTGGTGTCAAAAGCCATACCACTGATTTTGTTTGACTTGGCCTGGTGGGGACTGTTAATGAACTGTTGGCTAAACTGTGCTTCCAAATGTCTTAATTGGAGATGTAACTGACTTTAGGATTTACATTTGATGATTTTTGTATGTGCTAGTTGATTGATTGTTCACATGTCCTGACTTGTCTTATTCAGGTGAATGTGTTCGATGTATGTTCTGGAACAATCTGGGCTGCATTCACTTTGCAATGGGGAAACATAACCTAGGCATTTTCTACTTCAAGAAGGCGCTGCAAGAGAATGACCACACCTGCGCACAGCTCGGAGATGGCAGCAATGGGCAATGTGGGTCAAAACAAGCTAAGCACTTTCTCCTTATTAAATCTGCTCAGCTTTCAAATGACACTCCCTCTAGTTAGTCTTATCAGGCACTCACCTCTCTTTGACTTGAACAGTAGATGTAAATAGTTTGTAGCTTGGTCCTTCAGACGACAGCAGCTCTTCTCATCGTGGGTGAACACTGGTTTCCAGCTTTACCCATTTTCACATCAAAACATTTAAAGGAACACTTCACAAACAGATATTTTTCACTCTTGTATCTGGTCGTTATTGGAATCCATTGAAAGCACTGAATCCAAATCCACCACAGTGTCTCTTTGTACAGCGGTGTTTAATGTAACAAACATTTTCACACTTCTCCAGTGACGTTTCTCCAAGCTGATAGCTTTGGTTTTATTTGTTTTGGAGTTTACATATATGTCTCTGAGAAGAATTTAGTTTGTGACATTTAAAAAGCTTTAGCAGCAATGAAACAGTCCCCATGAAAACTGATTTCAGTGAGATGTGTGAATTTTCCAGAGTAAGAGGATTCCTGCTGCTGCTGCTGTTGTTGATTTTCCTTCTAAGTCATCTTCTCATGCCATAAGCACCTTAAGCTAAATTCTCTTCACCTGCATTGTATTGGTTGGTGGAGAGAAGTCTTAGAGATGGATATGTCAACATCACAACCATCTGCATGGGGAGATCTCACTGTAGGGAATTGAGAAAGCACGTGATTTGCATTTGTGAGTCGTGACTTTAAAAAGTCTGCTGAACTCATGTTTAAACAGGACTGGTTTTTCGATAGCTCCTCGCTGTGAACAAAGAACATACATGCACTAGTTCCCTTGTTGGTGTTTTTTTCCCCCTCTATTTAACTATATTGTCATCCTATTTTCAAGTAGTTGTAATTTTTCAAGAATGTTAGAATCAGTCAAACAAGTGTGTACCAATACTATCCAACTGTGTAAAGTGTAGGGATCAGTTTTGAACTTAGCCAGTTAGTTAAAATGGTTCAACAATGAGCGTCCTTAATAGTAACATTGTTTTTTTTTCTGTTACTTTCAATAACCAGCGAAGAAGTTCACTGGTATCCCCATGTGTGCTCTACTAGCCAACAAGCGCTATGAGCTGCTGTATAACTGTGGTATTCAGCTGCTGCACATCGGCAGGCCTCTGGCAGCGTTCGAGTGTCTGATGGAGGCAGTGCAGGTTTACCACTCCAACCCTCGGCTCTGGCTGCGGCTCGCAGAGTGCTGCATCTCTGCTAACAAAGGGGTATGATTTCACTGATATGAATGTAGCTTTCTTTCATAGTTGAGTAAAACATTTTTGCACTTTTTGTCTCATTGGATTTTCCCAGCTTATTCTAAATATTACTGGTCATTTTGCATATTTTTTATATTTAGTTTACACTCCCTATGTTTATTTTTAAAAAGTGAAATTTTATCTAATAATGATAATGGTTTTTGCTTCATTAATTATTCACAAACTACCATAGGCAACCTATTTTTCTTTACTGACATCAGTATCAGTTGCAGCAACTCCAATGTTAGTTTGAATTTTACATGAAATAACCTTTAATTGTCTGAACCTTACCACAGTTATTCAAGATGAACCACCAAGAAACCATGTACTGTGTTTCATGGCCTCTGTTTTACGTTTCCAGGGGTCGGAGCAGGAGAGCAAAGGTTTACCTTGTAAAAAAGGTATAGTTCAGTCTATTGTCGGGCAGGGCTACCATCGCAAGATCGTTCTGGCATCCCAGTCTACCCAGAATACCATCTACAGGTCAGTGTCAACTCCAGCAAGTCCGTCCCTCCAGCTCTGAACTGCATGAGAGAAACAGATTCAGGCCGTTACCTCTACTGTCCAGCAGAGGGCAGCAGTGTTGCATCTTAATTAATTAAAGCGTAAAAAGATAATTAAGTCTCATGTCTGTGCATTAGCTATGAAGCAAGAGCTTGGGGTCAATTAGCTTAGCTTAGCACAAAGACTGAAGGCAGGGGGAAACAGTTAGTTTGGTCTTTAGTTCCAAAATACACCTACTACTCCAACAACTCGAAACTGCGATTAAATTAGAATTTTACAGTAGTTACTCTTTACTCTTTGGGCACAATACAACGGGTGTACAGCAAACTCAATCAGTTATTTCCAATATTTATCAAGTATGTCTTGAGTCTTAAAGCAACAGTAAATTTTTATAATACTAAAATGTTCCAAAACTCATAAAATCAGTCTTTTTTTAACTGGCAACCAGCATTATTTTGTAGACTCTTGTAGAAAAGCCAAGAAGCCGGGGTGGTGTCTGATCCAAGTACAAGGTCTGAAAACTTTTTAAAACTTGTTTTTTTCCCCTCTCGCTCTGATTTGTCTCCCTGTAGCTGTATATCTCAGAGCATTTCCAAAACACACAGCCTCCCCAGCACGCTGTCTGCCTCACCTGGGACTGTTTAAGTGCTGGTGTTATGAAGTGTGTGACCATAATTTTCTAATTAAATTGACAGTTGATTTTCCATTGCTTATATTTTCTTACTCCTCCTTTGATCATACAATTTTTCCCTCGCTTTCCCACTTTTATGTACGGTATGTTCACCCCACGTGGCCCTTAAGGCCCTTGTATTGTTTAGAAATAGTTCTTTGACCTAAGTCAGCTCTGTATGCTGAAATACACACTGTTATATAACAGATATACCAGATCTGGCTTTTGATTTTTCCAGTAAGGAAGTGAGACAGCGAGGATTTGTAAATAGATTAATATTCAGACCTTGCCTCTGCTCTCTTTAAAATTTGCATCCAGCCTGGAATAAAAACCTGTATCCTAGGCCGCCCAGCAGATGAGTGAGTAGGGCTCCTTGGGCCAAAAGGACCTAACCTTTTTAAACCAGGTTTTGAATGAAAGCGCTAACCATGTTTTTTTTCCCCCCCACATGGCGCTTCAATTCACCATCTCTGAAAATAACCTGTCATGGGACCTTGACCAGGTTTTGACATTCAGTTGACTTCCATATTGCTGTGTAGCAATTTTGCTGTTGCATATATTTAGCAATGGTTTAATCTGATCTGCTACAGTAGAATGGTTTTAGGCAAAGGAATGCCAGACTCCCTTTATCTATAGGAAGCTGAAGGGTCTTGTTTCTAAGTCTTGGTTTCTCCCCCTGCCACAGGAATCTCAAGATGCACTCATCCCGCTCTACATATAAACAAATACAGCAACCTTGGGACAATATTCATTTGAACTATTTCAACACGTTGGCTCAGTCCTTGGAAAGCTAGGCTTGTTAGATCCTTGATATCAACACACCTAGATATTTTATCCTGTCTACCTCATTGATAGCTTTTGTGTCTGATGTGGATTTATGGATTTATTCAGTTTGTACCCTGGTACTGGTTTCAGGTTTTGTCTTGGAAGAAGGCTCTGTAATGTAGTCTGAAATGGTATCGTTTCCTCCCTCCTCCCTTTTTGCCCTCACAAATTAGGTGTGTTTTTATGAGTACCTTGGAACATAGTTTAAGTTGGTCTAAGTTCAGTGTTCTCTCCTGGAGAACAAAGCCCTGTTTCTGCAAGGGCATCCTCACCGTGTCTTGTTTGGTGCAGTGACTTGAAAATTAGGCAGTTATTACAAGTTTCTTTAAAATGAATATTGTATGTAACTATTGTATGACAATATCTCTTATTATTCAATATGTATGTATGTCAGCATTTTGTGTCTGCTGGGTGAAATATTTCATACTTCATGTGACATGTCTTGTATCATTGTATTTACACTTCCCCAGTCTAACAGTGCTATATCTAGAACTAGAACACTGATTAACTAATCTAGCTGGTAGTAACTTCCTGCTCATACTGACCTGATGCTCTTTTTGACTAGAATGAGCCACAGCCATGTGTGACATGTGTGTTCTGTGTTTCTGTGTTTGGATAGTGAGGGCCAGTCAGCAGCCATCCCAGTAGCCAGTATGGAGTTTGCAGCCATCTGCCTGAGGAATGCGCTGCTGCTGCTGCCTGAACATCAGCAGCAAGACACAAAGACGGAGAACGGCTCTAAGACCTCCAGTCAGTCAGGAAGCACAGAAAGCGGCAGCGAGAACAGTGATGCCTGCAGGTCTCACACACAACAACAAGCGCACACCACACATACACAACACCTGTGTTTCCACTCAGTTGTTTTGAGTGCAGGAATGGAGACTCGTGTTTCATAGAAGATCTACAGTCACTAATGTATAGCAGGCCCATTAGATAATGTCACTAAAAGCACTGCAGAAAATATATGAATAATATCATACTCTCTGAGTAGACTACTTAGAAAACTAATTATAGAAGAGAGGCAAGACTAACATCACAAACCCACTGTGTTATGGTCAATTTGTGAAAGAGGTGGTAAAATATTACTGATCATACATTGAAGTGAATCAGTCCTTGGGATTATAGGCTGTAGGTACTTCATGTTGGCGTGCAGATCTGACAAAACACCTCAGACTGTATGTCTGATCTATAATCACAGATCCAGACTCTAAAGCTCCTGAGACAGATTTACTCATCTCATCTCATCTCTCTTATCAGCAGATATCAACACCTAATATCTGCATAGCAATGAAAATGTATGGATTGTTTCCTAATAATATTCCCTAAAGGAAGCATATGTAAGATGAAAAGAATCCTGTGGAACACTGTGATTAACTTTAGCATGCAGGGAGGACTCAGCATTAACATGTACAATGGAGACCACAGGTGCTGTGTTTGGACACAGTGGACCTGAATGGTCCTCCGTGAATTTTAATCTTGTATATCACTTTTATATCACAGACTTTCTAAAAAGGTAGAAAACTACGTACAATCACACATTGATCATACCACATTGATAAATAAATAGGTTATACAGATTAAAGCAAAAAAAGACATGGACACATAGTAAGCCAGTTAACTCCATTAATGTGCTCAGTCTAATATTATCTTGATGCCATCTTTGCAAAGTTCCCCACTGTGGGACGAATAAAGGTTTATCTCCTCTGATCAACTGTCAGGAGTTTGGATCACTTGAATTGAATGCTGTACCATGACAGAGGTTTGACTGTGGATGAGTAGAGTTGGATATGTGCTGACTCATGCTGCGGGTTTTTTGCAGTGGGAAAGGTCAGGAGGCTGATAAGTTTTTGTCTGCAGCGCCATCATCTCCTCTAAGAAAACAGGAGGTAGAAAACCTCAGGTAATGAAACTCATTTTTTCTTCTACCTCTGTTCAATTGTCACATCATTCTTTATTGAAGAACATGGGAAACGCAGTAGAACCCAGATGTCTGGACAGTACTCAGTAATGTCAACTGTTTGATGTCCAGGGGCTCCATCCTGGCCTGCAGTGCCTATGTGGCATTAGCACTAGGAGACAACCTGATGGCTCTGAACCACGCTGAGAAACTGCTCCATCAAACCAAGGTGTCTGGGTCCCTCAAGTGAGTGCTGTTTCTCATACCCAGTGTTGCTTTGCCTGGTCGCTTTCTCCTCCTGTAGCCACAGTGTAGCCACAGTGCTGATCAGCAGTGTCCTCCTCTACTTTGAATCACTGAGCTGTCTGCTTTGTTTTGCTGCTCCCCTGCTATGTGTTCAGGTTCCTGGGTCACCTCTATGCTGCTGAAGCCCTAATCTCAATGGACAGGATCTCAGACGCTATTGCTCACCTCAACCCTGAGAATGTCAGTGACGTGTCAATGGGTGTGTTGACCAGTGAGCAAGACCAAGGTCTGTGAGTTTTACAAACTACTCTACAAAATCCTTGATTTATTCTTGTTTGTCCTAATGATTGCTTTGTTGTTCTCAACAGGGTCTGACAAAGGAGAAGAGCCCGTTGAGTCTTGTGAGTCTACTTTCTTTAAACCCTTAATGCTGCAGTAATGATAATAGCAGCAGATGTTAAGCAGGAACATAGGGGCAGTAGGAGGCTTGATCCTGATCCAGACTCTACAGCTCCAGAGGCAGATACACCTGCATTATATTATATTATGTTACTATAATTGTTCCCTTTGTGTGTGTGTGTGTGTGCAGCAGGGAAGCAGACTCCCATGTATTACCCCAGCAGTGTGACATCAGCTCGGGCCATGATGCTCTTCAATCTGGGCAGCGCCTATTGCTTGAGGAGCGAGTATGACAAGGCCCGCAAGTGCCTGCATCAGGTAACTATGGCAATAGCTTCATGACTTCAACATGTCCTGAACATGTCAGGTTGTGATCAGATCAATTATACCTACAAGTCAAAAATGCAGCATTTCTGTGCTGCCGGGGTTTCACTGCCAATACAGTGTTAACCAAATGTGGATCCTGACTCGCAGAGGTCTAAACTTCACCACATCTCCAGCTTGGCAGAGAGCAAGTGGAGTGCCCAATAATGCACATGCGTGACACCATATTTGTTCCATAAACAGGAGAGATGCATCTAATCCAGCTTGTGGCCTTCATCAGGGTCTACATGCAGTTGTTTTCAAAATAAGAGCAGTGTTTTTTAATATGTGAGTAAAGCTCAAAGTCCTCACAATCTTTTATATAATATTCATTGGGAACATTGCACGCTATATTTTTTACATCAAAACATGAGGAAAATGTATCAATATTTTAATAGCTTATAACAATATAACAAAAAATTAAGGGAAATTATATTCTTTATGTCTTCCCCTCTCCAATCAACGTTTTAATTAAAGCACGCTGTTCTTCTGAACAACGTCTGGAACCACCCATCTTTCTCAGGTTTCCAGAGAGAATTGCATGTACAACATGTGCTGGCTTCATCCTTAAATAAGGGCCACCTGTCTCTTCATATAATGTATGACCTTCTGAACCAATGAATCAGCTCCACACTGCTATTATTTTGAACACTCCCCTTTCAATGAATTATTCAGTTACACAGACTCAGGAGCGTGTGTATCATGAATGTTGGGTCTGTTGGTTTCTCTGACTCTGCTACACCTACTGGTCAATTATTTTCTACCAAAAGCAGTGATTGATCTGGTTAGTCCTGTTGAACTGCTATAATTTTCAAAACAACTGTAAATGACTTGATGAAGTGTTTTTGAAGTTTTCCACATATGTTGGCTGGTATGAATGTGTACTTACATGACTGGATGACCTTTTTTATATGTCAATATTTTAAATTGTTCACCAACTGAACTGTCATTATACTTGTTTTTGGAAGGTTCTTGAAAAGTATTTCATTGTCTGATGTGTGCAGACACCAAGTTGTATTAAGATCCATGAAATAAGCTTCTCTGAAGTATGAAACAGTCTCTCTTGTTCAAATCCTCTTACAGTAAAATAATTGAGACTTCACTCAGTTGTGATTTGTGTTTTCTTCATCAGGCTGCGTCGATGGTGAACACCAGAGAGATTCCCCCCGAGGCCATCCTGCTAGGAGTCTACCTAGAACTACAGAATGGTCAGATCTCCATCAGACACTCACTGATACACTCTGGCTACATAGCCCCTTTGAGCCAGTTTTAAGTTGTGGAGGGGCTTTCAGTTCCCATGTCAGTTCAACTCAACAGAAAAAAAAAACTTGCTGGGCACGTTGTTTAAATGCTTGTTTAGAGATTTCTCTTTCATGGGAAAAATATTTGGGGACAACAAAGAATCTTGACAGAAAATGCTATATAGTGCCATAAATAGTGGCCGTCAGTGGCTGTAATTTTGAAGAAGAAAGAAAGCTTATTGTATTGACTGGAACATCAGCCCATTGACTTGACTGAGCCTGAACTGCTGTCACGAATATGGAATTGGACAAGCTTAGTCTTGTTTAATTTTTCTTAAAATCTGATGTCGCTCATATTAATTTTATGCCATTTTTAACCACTCTTGAACAGCTTTTTATATTAAGTTAACACTTAATACACAGTGGTACATCTGAGGAAGATTGGTGAAGTCAATTATAATTTAGATATCAGTTTTGAATCTTAGGGATCAAAATGGTACTGGAATCACAGATTTCTTACTGTTCTGGATCATTAGCCCTTGAAATACTGAAAGCAGCCTAAAAAAAACAAGACAAGACAGGAAAATCAGTCAAATAAGTTTTTCCCTTACTTTGATACCTCACGTGATATGTTAAGCTCTGTTGAAAAACATGAATTATAGTAGTTTTATCTGCATTAAGAACTCATTTCTGCTTATTGAGTGCAACTTGTAAATAAGCAAAGTGGTGTTGAATGAACTTAACAGCAGAATGTACATGATCCATAATACAGTGAAAAGTATATAGACACAGAAGAAGCCATACCCTTTATAAAGAGACACCTTCAAATATTTTCTATACAAAGAATTTGTTCAAATTGGAAACCATTTACAAGCACTTTCACCAGATCTAATATTGGGAAGCCTTATTTAAAATCAAAACATGATCAACTGTATTGAAAGCCTCAATAAAAAGTGGCAGACAGTGTTTCTCTCTCTCCAAAGCTGAAATAATGTCATTTAAAACAAGAGTGGCTGCAGTGACAGTGCTGGGG
>JBBMOC010000086.1:970466-992458 GCA_037975185.1 Centropyge bicolor
AACATAACCTTATGTTAAAGGTACATTGACCATTACATTAGCTAACAAACATGGTGGATCTGTATTTTCCAAAGTCAGACAGACGTCTTTTGTATTAACACCCTAAAAGATAAGTCTTCCCTATTACTGCATGCAGCAGCACCTGGGTGTCACTCAAAGTGACCATGCCCTATGCAACTTTAAGTCTTAATATATTTTAAACAAGTGAGTTATAATAAACTTCATCCCCCCTACTGTTGTCATGAAGAGAAAAATAACACATAGAGACTAAAGCTGTTATTTGTACCAGGCTGTAAACATGTTTATTCTGCTGGGTTTTTAATATGGGAGTCTATGGGGATTGACTGACTTTTACCAGCATGGGAATAGATATTTAAGATTTTAGGTCAGTTCATATAGTTGTAATAGCATAAGACACAGTCTAACATTAGTATTGTTTTATTAAGAAGATATCATTTGTGTGCGTCAGTGACCCCTGGGTTCAGTCTTTAAGTGGTTTAGCTTTGCTCCTGCTGACTTGCTGTGTTCACCTGACCCCCGACCCCCTGACCCCCTGAGGGCCCCACAGACCACTGATGTTTTTAAACAGCATTTAAAAAAACCACTTATTCACAGAAGCTTTCTGCTGAAAAATCCTTTTTTAAATTATTTTATCAGTCTTCTTTATCGCTTTTCATTTTGCTCTTATTGCTTCTCCTGTCTTTTATCTGTCCTTGTAGAACTTTGAGATTGTCCAAATGTAAAGTGCATTATATATAAAATGTATTATTATTGTTATTGTCACCATCTATTTGAATGTCTGAGGCACAACATGGCTTGTGACTTTCTTTCTTTATCACTCTCTGAATGATGTGGTAGAGAAGCATCTTAAAGCACAGGTTCCAGGTTTAATCTCTCTCTTGTGAAAATTCTTGTTTCTGCCTCAGGTTTCATTACTCGTACCAAGTCGGCTTCAGACCTCAAGTTCAGCACACGACCTTTATGAAGAGCATCAGGAGCAAACTCCACTTCAGCCTCAGTGTCTGCAATGGTAAAACACACACCCATTACAAGGCTTTAGTGTTGCTGTTATTTGCACAAGACATGTCAACTGTAAATATCTTAGACGGACAAAAAAGTTAAAATGGCACTGGCGTTACATGTTGGTTAGAAAAATCTAAAATTGAACTTAAAAATGTAAGAGTTGTTTTTTGAACTAGACATTGACTTTCAGCTCTGTGTAGAAAATCTACACTGAGTCTAAAGTGAAGCCATTCCCAAACTCATTTACCACATAGGTCTTGTCTATGTAGATCTGCAATATCCAGTTTTTAATTGATTTTTATTTTTTTTCAAAAAACTTGCAATTTAGTTTCAAGCTTTTTCCACTCATTTTTAATTTATTAAAGACATTGTTGCAAAGCAAATATCAAGTCCAGGCTGTTGTACAGTGAGATCCTACAGCCTAGTTTCATTTTGTAGAATAAACTCTACAACGGGATTTTCTGTGTTTGCACTGAGTTTGTGTTTGTGTGCTCACAGCCCAGTGGGAGCCCCTTCCTCCAGGCCACTGGTTCTCTTTAGGGGAGTCGGTGTATTTCGTGGCCCAGGCCGGAGCTGCGTTGGCTGGGGAGAGGCTTCACGTGGACTCATGCTATGCCACAAGCTCCAAGGAGCCAAACAGTGTGCCCAGAGTGGACATAATTACAAACTATGGGTGTGTCTCCAGTAAGAGCACACAGTCACACACGTTACTGCCTCTGATTGCTTCGTCACTTTACACTCAATAGACCTGACAGCACCTGACTGATGTTTGTGCTCTGATTCCAGCTGCATGACAGACAGCAGGAGGGAGGGCAGCCAGTCCCAGTTCCTGTGGGGAGGGGGCGGCGTGCTGAAGTTCTCTGTGGATACATTTCTCTTCAAAGCAGTCTCACAAGTAAGATCCAAATCAGTCTGAATGTTATTTCTCACTGAAACCTTAAAGGCATGGGACACAAGTGTTTTTACTCATTCTGGCTGAACAGACCTCAGACTCAGGTTCAAGTTGGGTGAGCTGCACAGGTCATTCATTGGAATCACAATACATAGTGTGACACCAGAAATCATGTGTTGTGTGACATCCAAGAAAAATAAGGAAGACAAATTGTGAGATTTGTAAATCATTTATCATATTTACAAATAGACTAATAAGACTAGAATAATGATGTAGCATGTAAATGTCATTTTCACATGTCATAAAACCTTCTATATTCAACAGCTTGAATTAAATAGTTTTCTTCACAGCACCAACTTCATATTTGGCACATATATCAATCAGACCTTGCTCTTTTCACTGATCTCATTTGTTTTCTGGTAAACTTTGTCAGATTTTTACTATAAACATTTAAAATACAGATGCAACAAGCTTTCTTCCATTTTTAGAGGCCTATATATGAGAAAGTATCATTTTTGTCACAGATATAACTTGTTTTCCTGATAGTACTATAACATGTCTCATATATTAAAAAGAATCAGACATCTGGTGTCATTAAATCTGGAGATATAGAGAGCCAAAAGTGCTACCATGGACAAACACACATTCCAGGAAGCCATATTTGACATGCCATAAACCTGCAAATATGTCTCTCTCTCGTTCTGTGTACAGAGCCTCATTCTACCAAAGAATCGTGTGTGAAAATTTGAACCATTTAGTGTGAATCCGTATCAAAAGTTATTAGCTGTCACCTTCTGGTGATTTGACACAGAATCACCCAATAATTGAAAAGGTCTGAGATAAAATGTCAGAACTCCTCTTTGGGTTGGGTTCTCAGAGGAATGGGAGGATGGATGGAGCTATATATCCCTCTGACACCGACAGTCCACATATGGTTTGAGATTTGTTCGAATACAAGAGTAGGAGACACGATTTAAATCTTTGTGGATTTTTATAAGGACGCTGTGCTGTTGCATCGAGACCTACAAGTAATTTGCAGATGATGTCATACGCCTTCGCTGCCACTGCACATGGTGGAATGTGAACTACCGTTACAATGGCAAACAACAACTGCCTCGGCAGACAGTACATTCTCAGTCCGACCTGTTACCTGCCCAGGTAGAGAGCAACATCTGCAGCTCCTGTTTCACTGCTCTGGTTTCTCGTTTGTCCACATGAGCATGAACCTGGCCACTTCAGCCTGTGTGCCATGTTCCCATCCAGCCAGGCCTCAGTGAAGCAGGGTAGACTGCACTCACTGTAATACAGCTGTCAGTTAATCCACCTCACATTCTACATGATAACTGATGGAAGAGAACGTTCACATTTCTCTCCTTTTATTCTCCCTCTGACGTTCACACTGGCTCCTCTGCTCCACATCAGGCCACCACGGTCTCCACAGCTCTGCTCCACATCAGGCCACCACGGTCTCCAGGCTACTTCTGTCAATACACTGCACATATAGAAGCAGTGAGCATGGCACCAGGCTAAAACTGATGCTCTGTTTGAAGGATCATGTCATTGTTTACATCACTGACGAACACTGCTCTCCCTGCTCTCGCCACACCGTTCGCTCATCAGGCATTTGTTGATCAGATGAAGATCAACAGGTCAATGTCATTCTTTTATAGACCGTTTGCTACAGTAAGCAGTTTTTCTTTGTCTACCTCTACCCATATTTGTTTCTCATTTAATTTGTGCCTTTATTTCATCTAATTGTTTGAGCAGTTCTTAAAATGCATTCACACAGTTCTGTCACATTTAGTGTTTGACAGAACACGGTGAAGTACTCCAGCAGTGTGTTTGACTTTTGACCTGTTGTTTGTGTGCAGGTGCTGTACCTTCACTGTCACATATCAGTCAGTCTCACCACTTCTCACACGGCAAAGTCCTGCAACTACAACAAGGCTGCCAGCAGGTAAGCAAGCAGCGTTAATAACAAACCTTTCTTTAACTATAACTTAGTTTGTACTTTAACATAGAATGAGAAGGATTACATGAAAGGTAAGAACATCGTTAATAAAAACCTTATTTCTCTAATCTATTTGTCCATTTCAAAAGCAAAATCTGGCACATTTGTACAACAATGGATGACAGTAAGTTAAAGTAAAGTCTTGTGTGGCCTCAGCACAAAGTCCAGTCTGTTGTGTCTCTGTCGGCTCTGATGAAGGCATAATACACAGAAACAGAGTTTACATAAAGTTCATTAATGCTTGTCACAGTGTGAAGCCGTACTAAGCATGGTTCAGGGTTTATTTTATTGAACTGATCTATGCTAATGCTAATGCTATTTAAGTCAGCATGTTTGTTTTAAGTTTATTACAAATGGCTCTTCAGAAACTTCAATTCAAAAAACTTTATTTATCCCCAGAGAGCGATTCAATTCTTAGACGGTCTGTGGTTTTACACTGTCCCTCTTGATTAGGAGTCCATTAGGTCCATGTTGTTGACTGCGTGGTTGTGGTGTCTGCTGTAGTGTTACGTGTTCTCAAATTGTTGTTGCCAACTTTTATATAGTTTAAGAGCCATTTAGTGTTATATCATTATAGTGAGTAACCCTCTCTCAGCACCCCCAAGTGTGACTGACTCCCAGTATCCTACCCGACTCATGACCTCACAGCACAACACACTGGAGCAAGCACAATTCATTCTTTTGTGAACATTAGCATGACGTCATGTCCGCACACTCTCTGTGTGCCTGTTGGCAGGTTCCCTTCATCTGTGGCTTTAGGAAGGACCCCCATGTCCCCCACTCAAATTGTACACCTCCCCATTCCCTACCCAACACATAACCTGTGTGTCTACTTCAGACAGAGCTGGCATTCTCTTATTTCAAGCTGTGATTAATTTTGTGGTTTGACACTTACAATTTCTGCATCGTTATCTACTCACAAACTCTGGATACTCATCCAGGAAACCTGGAAACATCCTGTTCTTTTTATATGGTTAATAACACATTGTCTATGAATGAATGTACAGTTTAATTCTTCATTACAAAGCCAGTCCCTTGAGTCTCTTGAGTTCACAGTGCTGTCCGCTGTAAACTTCCGGGCCTCATCCTGGAGAGATCGCTTTGAAGCCTGTCCATCAGAAATTGGCTACTTGTCACTTCACTTTTCATTAGAGCCATCCTTCATTCCTGACATGTTCTTGTTCTGTGACCCAGAGGTCATGTGACCCGGAGGTCATGTGACCCGGAGGTCATGTGACCCGGAGGTCATGTGACCCAGAGGTTTAGGAGAGGCCTTAATCTCTCTGTGAACGATGTAAAATTGTTTATTCTCATCCTCATCATCACAGTACACTGAGAGAAGCAATGGTCATGTTTAGCTTTAGATGGGTGGAGGCTATTTCCTGACAGAGTCATAATCTTCTTCACAGAACTTGAGGAAAGTGCATCAACTCTGCCAGGTGCCTCTTTGCCAGCAGTAGCCATCATGCTAGCTTGGCCACTCCATAGTCTTTGGTCATGATTAACCATTATTAAAGAATGGACTATATAAACAATATATGAATATGTTTTGTCACAACATGCAGATGAAGGTATCCATGAATGTTGTGATGTTGTGTGCAGAGCTCAGGACTTCAGGCTTCACATGTCCAGCACCTTGCTCCTCTCTGACTGAGATGCCATTTGGAGATTCTTTTGTTCTGGTTTGGTTTTGGCTCTGTATTGTGCTCTGAATATAGTGAAGCATTTGTACTGATGGATTGACTGCTGTGCTGATTTGTGTGCGTAGGTGGGAGGAGTTGGAGGCCCCACCCTCAGTATGCTCCTGCTGTGATTCCATGTGCACATACGTACAGGACTGTAAGTTATGATACGTCAGATGGAATAAATGACTGTAAATCACACCACACCAGATGGCAGCTTAAGATGAGTAAACATCACATTAATTATAAATTAATTATATGTTTTTCATTTTTACAAACTCTAGCACTGTTCTTCAACCCCTCTGTCCATTTAAATGTTGATAGAAAAATACCAGTTGGCCTTTTTCTCCTCAGCTGTCGAGCACACAGTCAGCAGTCCAGGCTGGTTCATTGGACAAAACCATGAGGGCAAACCAAGGATGAGGACAGTATCTTTTCAAGCAGAGGAGGGAAGAGACTGGGTACATGAAGAAGGAATAGATGAGCACCCTAAAGAAGTCCAGGCTTCTCCACAGACAGAGACTGGCCCTGAGGAGAAGACTGCAGTGCCCCCTGCTGAGAGAAAAGAGTGGAGGCTCAGTGCTCTCAGCCAGCAGGGAAAGAAAGAAAGGAAGGATGAAGCAGAGAGGATTTTTACGGAAAAGGCAGAGAGCAAAGACTCCCAAACAGATCGACTCGTTCTGTCTGAACAGACTAGACCAAAGGAGAATGAGACTGTTCCAGCAGAGGAGCTGCATAGCACCAGAAATGGTTCTGCCAGTGGCTCATCGCTTGACAACAGTAGCACTAATGCTTCCAGAGATGGTTCTAGTATCACCACAGTGGGTACTATGAAGAAATCCAGTTTGGGTATTGATCCTGATAAAACAAGGAATCATGGTTCTGCTGACGATGTTTCCACTGCTGAACTTCCTGTCGTTACATTAGATCAAATGAGTTGGAGCGCCACTGACAGGGCATTCAAGCGTGAAAGGGTTAATAGTAGTGCTGGACATGGTACCATGTATACTGCTAACAGACTAGAGAGCTTTGTCCCCTACAATGTTAGTGCTACATCGAGTAACAGGAGATTTGATTCTGATTTCAGAGTTCACGACAGTTCACTTGGCAATAGACTTGAGCCATTGGCTGGGACACATTCTGCTGCCAGGAACTTTGATACCGACCCCCTTGGTGTACTTGGTGTCAGTAAGTCAGGAAAGAGCACACCAGAGTCAGATGAGCTGGACGCTCTTCTGTGGCCTGAACAGGTCAAGTGTCTTAATAAATCAGTAGACACTAAGTCTGACAGGACACCAGGGCAGTCAAGCCGTTCTGTTAACAGTAACCCAGCACATGGAGATGATGATACACTTCACAGTCTGCAGATCAGAGAGTTCCAATCAGCTGCTCAGCCAGCGGGGTTCAGAGATACAATCTGTGCTGATGGGTTTCTTCAGGAGTCTGGAGGTGAAGCTCTTCATCGGTGTCATTTAACTGGTGCAGTAAAGACCAAGAAAGAAGTGCAAGTTTCTGGTGACATTACAGGACATAGCATCAGTTCTAGTTCTGTGAGTTCAGAGCAGATGCATCCAGACAGCCCCAGGCATTCTGCTGTGGTGACAGTTACCACCCTACAAGGCTCTGGGAGCAGCCAGGTGTCTGACATGGACTGGACTGAGGTGGTGCCAGGATTTGGCCTGCAGACTCTGGGGTTTGTGGTGGAGCAGCCAAATGAGGCGAAGGATGAGGTGAGACAGGAAGTGATGGATGACCTCTACTGAGAAAAGATCGACAGTCTGCTTCTTACCAGGGCTTGATTTAACAGGTGTGGACATTTCTACAAAGTAGTGATGTTACAGAGATGTGGTGTTGAAGGAATGGATTGAAATATTAGAAATAGCCCTGCACTGCAGTCATCCAACATTTCAACAAAGATCCATCTTCAGTTCAGCTGATCAAATTCTGTATGTTGATTGGTCCTCTGCTTGTTATATGCGAGTAGACAAATAATAAAAAACCTTTCAGTAACGAAATCCAGTGTATCACCACAAACCAGTCTCTAATTTGACAGAGTTTAAAACACGTCTGAATCTGTCTCTGATTAAAGAATGAATGTGATAACATGCTGGGCTGGTACACTGATGTACATTTGGTTGTACAGGTGTTCAGAGGTTGAGGTACGTAAATATAGATGAGTGGTAAAGGAAAGAAATGTGAGGTCAAGAAGTACTTTAAGGTCAAAGTGGTATCATGACATGAATACATACAAACATCAGCACGAGGAATGAAGGCAGTTCCTTATTAGCAGTCAGTCTCACCAGGCCTTTACCACAATTCATTACAACCATTTCCTTCACATGCTGAGGGCCACGAACAGCTGTGGATCACTGGAACTCCCAAACTGCTCACATGGAGATGGGCTAGCTTGAATACAAACCTGGACCCACATGGTCAGGACTAGTGCAGAAGCTGATGTTCACCTCGTTGTGTCCATGCAGACATGTTGATAAATAAATTCCACTGTCCAAGCCCTTCTCTACCTTTGCCTTGTTTTCATTGACATGATAGTTCAGACTATGAAATGATTTGCATATAGTGCATGGGTAAAGCATGTCTGTGCTAAAGTTACATTATATATTCTCAAAAGTCTAACCATTTCACATGAAGTCTGGTAGGTTGTT
Source organism: Centropyge bicolor (assembly GCA_037975185.1). Lineage (NCBI taxonomy): Eukaryota > Metazoa > Chordata > Actinopteri > Pomacanthidae > Centropyge > Centropyge bicolor. Next base: position 978,738 of record JBBMOC010000086.1, read on the forward strand.
CCCAACATGTTGGAGAAGTCACCTCAGATCCTCCTGTCTCTTCATGTGATCCCAGACAGACTGGGATCAGTGATCAGTGAGATCAGGGCTCTGTGGGGCCACACCATCACCTCCAGCACTCCTTGTTCTTCTTTACACTGAAGACGGCTCTAAATGACATTGGCTGGATGTGTGGGGTCGTTGTCCTGCTGCAGAATGAATCTGGGACCAATCACACGCATCCCTGATGGTTTTACATGATGGATCAGTATCGGCCTGTTTCTCAGCACTGAGGACACATTCATCTTCACCAAATCTCCAACTCCCTTTGCAGAAACACAGCCCCCAGCTTGTAAGGACCCTCCTCCATGCTCCACTGTTGCCTGCAGACACTCAGTATCTATCAGTCATCATCAGTCCAGCTTTGGCTTTTTCACTGCAGCTCTTCCATGAGGAGCACGTCTGGCCAGACTTCTCCGGACAGTAGATGGTGAACCTGGTTTCTGCCGGTTCTGAGCTGGTGGCACTGCTGGACACCTTCAGATTTCAAAGGGAAATAAGCTTGATGTGTTTTCTATCTGCTGCACTAAGTTTCCTTGGCAACCACTGCGTCTACGATCCTCAACGTTTTCTGTTTCTTTGTGCTTCTTCCAAAGAGCTTGAGCAGCACATGTTGAAACCCCAGTCTGCTTTGAAATCTTGGCTGGGAGAGACCTTGCTGATGCAGTAGAACGACCTAGTGTCTTGTTGCTGTGCTCAGTCTTGCCATGGTGTGTGACCTGTGACATGACTGTCTTCCACAGCTTCACCTCGGTGGCACAGTTTGGCTGTTCATAGCTTTTTAAACAAATGGGAGGAAGAGCAACCAGGTCAAACGGGCAAATTTTTTTGTTTGTTTGCAACATAACTCAAAAAGTTATGGACAGATTTTGATGAAAGGAACAAATGATTAAATTTTGGAGGTGATCCTGAAAACCGCCATTATGGAAATTTGGATTTTCAGGTATAACTATTAAACTAAAAATGATATCAATGTGATTCCAGTTGCTAAGGGTCTGTTTTTATGGTCCAGGAATCCATTGAAATAGATCAATCAAAGGTAGGACTAATATTTTGGGGGGTAAGTCACAATAATCTGGGGGAACTGTGCTGCTTGGCGGAGGTCTGCGCTCTCCCAGTGCTTTTCTAGTTAACATAAGGTGATGATAGTAACGCGGTGACAGTGACAGTAATACTGATTGTTGTTCTTGTTGTCCTGTCCTGCTGTTCATAAACCTTTCTTCTGCCGTAGAGTACAGCTCAGTTCTCTCATTGTCATATGTTGCACTGTCTTTCTATTTCTTTTCTTCCAATCGCCTCATCTTTGTCTTCTTTATCAAGTCTTAGCTTTTATGCCACTCTTTTGTCATATTTACATGCAAAGAAATAAAACACAAGCTGCAATAAGAAATAGATTTGCAGTGAAACATTTATCAGTCAGCTCATTTTTCACATTTTTCTGTAAATGACACCAAAACATGGAGCAAGCTGAGTCAGCATTACAACTAGAGACTCTGACCAGATATTTTTGTGAAAACCTTGAATAGAGAGGAAAATATAAGGTATGAAGAGTATAATCATAAACATAGTATATTCTGGTGTTTGAGAAATCAGTCTAATGTCTCCTCTCACTTGTTTCCTGGCCAGAAACAATCAGCTGTTGACTGGGCTCACAGCACATGGCTAAGAACTCTTCTGTGGCACCTTGATGGTCACCTGGCAACACACACAAAAAGGAGTTCAGGACTATAGTTCTTTAGTTGTTATATAGTGTATAATCATTATTCGAATAAACACAGAGCCACTGCATGCAGTACTTGGTTAAGAAGTTCCTATCTGTACTGTACTGTGCACTTGTATTAACATGGTTAACACATACACAAGTTTTCAATCTAGGTTTGGTTACATTGGATTTTCAGATAACTGATGACTGATCATTATTAAATTGACAGTTCTACAATTCAGCAAGTTAGCATTACCTTTGCAAACTTACAAGAAAAGCTCCAGAAGATTAAAAGATTTTATGATGTATTTTGAGTAATTACCGTTTTGACTTCTGTATAGTTTTCCAGACCATACTCTCCCAGCTCTCTGCCATTACCTGAAGCCTTGTAACCTCCAAATGGAGCCTGAGCCCCAAACACATCATAGCAGTTAATCCTGCAGTGGAAAACAGACACAGGCAGGCAGAGCACACACACACACACGCACACGCACACACACACACAAATGATGAATAAATTATGCAAAAAATACATTTGATACATATGTACTTAAAACCTAAAACTTATATCAACCTGAACACAGATTCAAATACACAGGACTTTATAAGGGCATGCACCAGCTATCATAGAAATATTCAATAATAATATCCTCTATATAATATAATACTACATACCCACATATTACTGTGGAAATGGTCTTACTTGCATTGAATGGCTGCTGTAGTATTTTTCTTGACAGAAGAGACTTTTTTGCACTTTTGCTAAAAAGGTCCTAAAGTGTTCATATTACACACAATAAAAAAAAAAAAAAAGCAAGCCACCATCAAGAGGATATCTAAAAAAAAAACGGTGAAGAGTGTCTTGGTTCAAAGAGTCCAAAATGCCGGGGCTCTGACTGAAGCCCACTCCCTGACAGTGGCTGTCCACTGTGAGCAGAACACAGATTCTCCCTACACTAGCTGTGGTGCCTCTCTGGCCTTCAGAATGTTCACGATCCAACCGCTGAAGGCAGTTTTGAGTCCTAGGTGTCTGAGCCTGATGAGGAGCTTGCTGGACACAATGGCAATGGTCCTGCATGCTGAACTATAATTAATGAATAACATTTTCATATATGTGTTCTCATGGTCCAGGTGGGAGGGGGGCTACCCGTCTGGCCTGTATGCAAACTGCAGTGGGTTCCAGTGATTCAGGAAGAGAGGAGATGATGAGGGGCTCAAAGCCACTTTGTCCAAATCACCCAACCTGTATGTGTCAGTCTGAATCCCAGACTTCTGCATGAGCCCTGAGCTTCTGACCTGGGAACATTCATACAGTAGTCCTGTGTGTACTGATGTAGCCAGTATGTGTTAGTGTTGTCCTCTCCACGGTGCTGACACACTGATATCAGCATCATCAGTGTTCTGACTACAGGCAGGCAGAAGCAGAGTAAAGAGCAGATTTGCCAAAGAAGGGACAATGGAGGGTTTTTTTTTTCTTTCCCTGAGAGAAGTGTTAGCATGGCAGATAGTTGGTAAAATCCCCCCCCCCCAATCACAGCAGCCTCATGAGGTGATGACAGTGTGCTCTGAGACGAGGGCAGCCTGGAGAACGACCACTGATCATGAGGCAGGCTTCTTTGTAAATCTCGGCCTACTTGGTGAGTCAAATGTAAGAGCACAACAGGAACGAAGGCTTTTGTTTGTGAATACTTATGAAAGTGTGAGAATGAAAACCTACAGCCTGCAGACTAATGTTTGTACAGTAATGGTTTGTAATAGCTCTCCTACCAGACGGTGCCAGCACGAAGCCCATGGGAGACATAGTTGGCCTTATCAATGTCTTTAGTGAACACAGCCGCAGCCAGACCATATTTAGTATCGTTGGCTCTTGTCACCACCTCCTCCAGTGTCTTAAACTTAAAGATCTGCATAACTGGACCAAAGATCTGCAAGACAAAACATGACAGAGGAGAAAACAAATCAAAGATGAAGAACATAAAATGAATTCTATCAGTAACCAAACCATTGAACAAATGGAACAAATATTGTCCTGTTTTACATCCCCATCTCTACCCCACACTGCACTACCATCAACCTGAGTGACACTGTATGGTCTTGAATGTAACACTGAATTTGATTCAGTAAATACATTAATGAAAATGAAATAAATATATCAATAAGTACCGTGGTTCACTTTGTTTGTTTGACTTGGGGTTTTTTTTTACCTCCTCCCTGGCAATGGTCATGTTGTCCTGGACATCTCCAAACACAGTAGGTTGGATGAAGTATCCTCTGTCTGCAGCCACTCCACCTCCACACATTAGTTTGGCTCCCTCTCTCTTCCCACTGCTGATGTAGCCCAGAATCTTGTTGAACTGCTCCTGGTCTACCTGGACAGGTGATCAAAGAGGAAACAGTATATACACTAACCAGGAGTCCAACCACTGAATACGTTGCTGAACACATTACTGTATTATATAGGAGGAATTCTTCTGTATGTGTGTGTGGGTAGCATAGACTGTATAAAACAGGTATGTATATGTGAGTGTGTATATACATTCCTTATTATCCCTCTAAAAATGCAAAATCAGTAAAATATCAGTCATAAAAAGGAATCACTTAATAGTCCTGGCTATGGTATAAAATTAACAATGTCATATTAGTTTTGGGTGTATAATTAATAAAATAGCTGAGTCCGTGTGCATGTTACCTGAGGTCCCTGTTCAGTCTTCAGGTCAAACGGGTTTCCCACCACTCGTTTCTGAGCTCGCTCTACACTCCGCTCTACAAACTCATCATAGATATCAGCTTGGACATAGGTTCGAGACCCAGCACAGCAGCACTGGCCTTGGTTGAAAAACAGCGCAAAGTGGGACTGCTCCACTGCATCTTCCACTAAAATGAGGAAATGCCAAAGACAAACGTAACTTTATTCCAATAAATATACTTAAAAATAAGCAATACTAAAACACTTTAAGTACGATGTCAATCTGTGACTGAACTTGTATTTCAGGACTTGTCCTCTTTCATAGCAGGAGAAAATGAATTTCTATGATTTCACCTTTCTCTAGAGATGTAGTCGAAGTATTCGAGGACACTGTGATCACTGATGGATGTGCTTACACATGCTATAGACACTGCAACATTTTTTACCACACCAAACAGACATAGCCATGCCCTTCACAGGAAGCGAACTGTTTGTGGCTGCGTGCATTCTGATGTAATGATATGTGGTAAATATCCTCCATATCACACACTATGTCAGTGGATATTGTGTTTTGAATATTCCCAATCAAAGTGACAAATTACTGAACACCAACAGTAAACCTGCTGTTTTAAGGTGACCCTGCAGTTACATCTGTCAAGCATACAAATACATCTGGTATCTTGCAGCTTGGAAACAGAACACATACTGTTGGCATCGGACATGATGATATTAGGGCTTTTTCCTCCCAGCTCCAGGGTGACTCTCTTCAGGTTACTACTTCCTGAAGCCTGCTGGATGAGATGGCCTACCTGATGAACAGGGAGAGACATAAAGCACTATCAGTCACACGTGGCCATGAGGCATGCTGATACATTGGAAAGAGGTTTGTTAAGCGCTGTAGTGTAGACAGTCCTTATACTGAGAAGTTTATGGCGGGCTGCAGTAACAGGCATCACAATACAGACAGGATGTCTACACTGTCTCTGAAAGCATGATGAAGCTTTAAAACATTCTGTGACTTTTGGTCTTTACTTCTTTCATTCAGTGTGAAAAATAAGCGATTTGTCCTTAAAAAAGCTTCAAAGAAAGAAAAGACTCTCTTATTTTTGAAACACGTTCTTCGTCGGCTCTTTTGTCTCTCCGACAGCGACAGCTGACTCAGCAGAAAAACACAGTGGCCATGTCATACATACACAGCACCTAGAAAACAGTATTCAAGTCTCATTCAGATGCAGAAGTCTTCACTCTCTTAGTCAATGTTTAGATGAGGCACCTTAAGCAGTTACAGCCTTCAGTGTTCAGTCTACATGAACACGAACAGGTGCAGCAATTGATTCTTTTTAATATATGAGACATGTTGTAGTACTATCAGGAACACAAGTTATATCTGTGACAGAAATGATACTTTCTCATATATAGGCCTCTAAAAATCGAAAAAGCTTGTTGTGTCTGTAGTTTGATGCTTATAGCAAAAATCTGACAAAGTTTACCAGAAAACAAATGAGATCAGTGAAAAGAGCAAGGTCTGATTGATACATGTACCAAATATGAAGCTGGTGCTGTGAAGAAAACTATTGAATTGAGGCTGTTGAATATAGAAGGTTTTATGACATGTGAAACTGCAAAGGATGGATGGATGGATGGATGGATGGATGGATGGATGGATGGATGGATGGATGGATGGATGGATGGATATAAAGAATCCGCTGGAAAGCTTATTAAAAAAATTCTGATATTTGAAAGAACAAAACTCTTTAACATTAAGACTACAGTCTTCCCAGTATAGCTGTAAGCATGTCACATCATGGGGGTCGCAGGATTAGCACCCTGAAGAGAACTGATGATGATGATGATGATGATGATGATGATGGTGCACATTGTGCAGAATGTTTCAAAAGAGCCACCTGTAGAACAGGAGGTTGTTAGGCTAAATGTAGGGTGGAAAACTGAGTGTAGGACCCTTATGACAACTAAACTGTATTTGATCATCTTTGAAAATCTCCAACTATTTGAAATCAGCCCAGAGTTGAGAAGTCTGTTGAACTGCATTGTGTAAGGGGAATGTCTCCTTGTTGAGTAGAAAGTCACTAATTTTCTGAAGAATTATAAACTTGTTGTGATGAATGAGATCTCTGTAATTCATGCAGCATGGACAGAAGACCCACAGTGTTTGACTTATATACTGACACGTCGTAAAACATACATTTTTTCCTAATCTATCTACTCTTCTGAATAGAGCAACAGTTTTATTCCCACATTTGTGCAAAGTAGAAATCTTTAGCTTTATATTGATATTATATCAGAGACATGTGGGACTTCCTGTGGCTTTATCAGCAGCAGAACAGCTTCCAGCTGCAGCTTCTGAGGGGCTTGTCAAACTCCCATATTCTGAATAGCACAACTTCACATGAATCAGATCTGATCACATGTAAACCTGAAGAACTGTGTGAGTGTAATGAACCCCCCTCCAGCGAGATGCTTCAAGCACCAGTGCTCATTTTGGTGATGGTCTGTTTCTATGTGTGTATTTGACCTGCATCAGATACAGTGTTTAGAATGAACTCAATCTAAACTTGTCAGTGGACAACTTGATACACTGTGTCATGGTTTTATTTCCCATGTTCATCCATGTGGTCATAACTACATGTCCTGGTTCTTGAATTAGTATACAGCATGAAATCTGCCAACAAGTACCAAATCACAAAAAACAGGATTGTCCTACCTCTGTTGAGCCAGTGAACGCCACTTTGTCAACATCCATATGTCTTGCAATAGCAGCACCAGCTGATGGTCCCATGCCAGGCAAGATGTTCACAACGCCTTCAGGAAAACCCACCTGGAAATAGAACCACATCAACAAAACCTTGAGAAAATGTCATCTTTATTACAGAGTACATCTTTGTAAAGGAAACAAGATGCAGAAATAATTCAAAGTGGACACCAGGAATATCTTTAAGTATTACGCCACCACAAACCTATGTAACCATAAACACAAGTCATTTTTGACTTTGCACTTACAATAATCAAACTGGTCTGAGGCTGATGATGAGGCTAATGATGCCCATCAACCTGGGCAGTAAAACTACACATGGCTGTGTGGTTTTTTTTTTTACAGTTTTATTATGTTCTTGAATGAGCAAGAAGTCAAGAAAATTAAATTTGCATGTAATTTATATGAACAGCATATTTCATACATGTGAAATCTACGTGAAAATATTTAATAAATAGGAAAGAAAACATAAATACTTCACATAAACTACAGTATTCACACAAGCATAACATGCACACACACATGGGCATGCACACACACATACATAAATACAAATTACAAAAAGCCTGAGCTCGTATGTTTGCAAAGGCTTTTTAAATGGTAGAAAACTGTTTTCATAATTGCAGTGATGTGACGTTGGAAGTTAAGACTGGCAACAATAACAGCCAGATTTCTGACAATCTCACTGTGCTTTATAAAAAAGAAAATAATATGGATAGAATCTCCTGCCTTTGTACTTTGGGGCCTACTGTCAGAATTTCAATTATTTTTTGGTTGTTGTAAAGTTGTAAAACATTTTGAGACAACAAGTGGTTGACGTCATCAATGCAAGCTTGTCAAGAGGTTGTCTAATTGAAGCAAGGTGTAAAGCTGTGTATCATCAGCATATGAGTGCCATATAGTAGTGGGCCAAGAACTGACCCTTGTGGAACCCCTCAGAAAATACTGACGTCTTCAGATGTGAACTTGCCATGAGATAATGTAGTCCTTTAAAATATGTCAAGAACAGCTGAAGACCTGGTCCTGATAAGCCAAAGGGTGTTGAAAAAAGAATCAGAGTACATCCTTCCTTTAAAATATGTGGAGAACAGCTGAAGAACAGGTTCAGATCGGCCAATGAAGTGTTCAAGTCTATTTAGTGGAATGTCATGATCCAAAGCAGCACTTAGGTCTTGTACTAGAAGATAGCATATTCAAATAGAGAGTTCCTTTTCATGGCTTTGCACTGCTGATTTTAAGATCATTGGCTACTTTGACAAGAGCTGTTTCAGTCCTATGATTCACTCTAAAACCAGACAGATACACATCATACTGGCTGTGCAGTGTTAGGTAACTGTGCAGCTGTTTACAGACATACTTTTCAAGGATTTTACTAATAAGAAGGTTGAACATTGGTTTAGTTGATTTTTAGTTGCTAGTCATGTACTAGACTGTGGGGTGGCATTCATGGTATGTAGAAGATCATCAGGTAGGCAGTGAGTGTCAGTGTCAAGACAACAGGTGGGAGATTTAAGCTGCTGGACCACTGCATCAAAATCACAGGATTTATGGGGTGAAAAACTACATATAGTAACTAAGATAATACATTTACGAGAAGGGGAAAAAAAGGTAATTTTCTTGGAAATAAGTGGCAAATCTATTTACCTGAAGAGAGGAGTTCGGCAGGAATTGATCTAGTGGGAATAACAGGCCAGATATAAAAAGATGCAAAAATGATATGAAAGTGTAACATCTAAAATGGAAGTCATTGTTATATCCAGGCAATAAGAGGCGGGGCTGAGGTTGAGGGCATGACCTTGTTTTTGTGTGTACCCTGTAACATGCTGTACAAATTATGGCTTGACATCTAAACATTTCGAAATTACCAAGAGAAACACTGTTACAGTTTAAGTAGTCAGCACAGAGAGCAGCAATCCCCTGCCCTGTCTATTGCTTACTGTGTAACATGAGAATTTAAAATGAGCAGGTACCGTTTCAGGCAGCTCTTTATTAGCTGTCTTGTCGAAGCAGGTTTCAGTGAGTAGAATACAGTCATGTTTGTAGGGACATATGATGATATGAACAAGGAAGGTTTTGTTGTCTGAAGATCTCACACTGAGTCGCACCACTTTTAATTCATTTCACATGTAGAGGTGTTGTTGACAGACATAATTGCAGTAGGTTTAATATAACTAAACTTTTCAACATGAATGTCATGATCATTCACAGATGGCTTCATATGCCTGCTGCTGATCCTGTGGAATCGACCCATCTGACTGTGCAAAGACAAAAGAACTGGGTTCATGATGCAGCCAGGCCCCTTGAGTGGTTAATCTGGTGTGTAGATACAAGATAAAGGACTTCTATTTGTGCCATAAACAGAAAGGATTGCTACATTAGGTTTATAGGAATGATCAGTTAGAGAACTGGGCCTGACTTCCTTCCTTCTTCCCAGAACATAAAAGTGCAGTCAAGTCTAAAATCACCCTTAAGAGCTCAGACTGATGATTCCAACTGTCATTTGACCCAGTGAACAATGATTCTGGTGCTTCTCTTTCAGCATTCTGAATCAACTGCAGTTGACCATCACTTAACAATAAGGAGGTCATTGTAAGAACCATCAAAACTGTTCAAGCTCTGAAGTTGCAAGGGTAATTACAAATTGCAAGTAGTAGTTTTTAGAACTTTAATGTTGAACTTTTGAATGTCAACTGCTTGTATCAACCCTCTTTAATTAGTTTTAAAGTGGTCTAATTGCTTATGCACTAAAATAATACTTATCAAGCCATTTTTGTTTATTCCACCAGCTGAAAAACAGATTTGGGGGGTTTATTGCACAACTTAAGAGATAAGTATAAGAGAGAGCTATGTCCTAATAACCTCAATGATGCTTTAAACAGTGTAACAATGAAACAATGTATTCTTCATAAAAAAGCAAGGACTGCAAAAGAAAACATCTCTCACTATCTTTGACTTCCTTATCCAACATGACAGAACGGTGCATTATGTACGAGGATCGTGACTGGCCTTGACAGCTTTTACATAGTTTATACAAAGATAGATAAAAAAAATTACAACATTTGCACTACATTTATGATCATTTCATGATACATTTCTGACAAAGGCAGATTAAGTGATGTGTTGTAAAGAAGGAAAAAAGAAACAAAGTACCTCTTTAATCAGGCTGGCTACATAGAGTGCTGTGAGTGGTGTCTGCTCTGCAACTTTCATCACCACAGTGTTACCAGTGGCAAGGGCAGGGCCAAGTTTCCAAGCCTGCATCAGCAGAGGGAAGTTCCACTGCAGGGAGAGAGATATGCTCACATTACACTGCTGTTCTGCAAATATTTGTTCCATATCCCATTCAGATTATCGTGAATTGGCAGGTCAGAGTTCGCCTTTGTACAAGTTTGTATAAGCAGATGTGCTCAGTCAATGATTAGAAGCACTACTGCATGGTGTTCAGAAAAGAAGTTATTATTCCAGCTTGGTTCTTCATGCTTCACTCTCCAACACGGTATATTGATAATTATTGATTATTTTATGGTGTATTGATCACTATTATCAGAAATGTGACTTCAAGTCAAGTGTTTCATTGAACGGAAACATAATGTGACCTTTTTTAGCTCTATAGGCCAGGCCAGGCCAAAATGGAGCCAATCCACTGACATAGTGGGGGTGCTGTAGCAGTAGACCCTTTATGCTACTCACAAAACAAAAATTATATAAATACATTAATAAATAAGACATCTGCTGAGTCCTCCAGCAAAAAATTAATGGGTTTTTCGTCTCTCTCCATCGCGACAACACTCCACTGCATGTCTATTTTTGTCTATGAACTGGAAGTTTTCCCAGACCCTTTGGTTTAGAATGACATGGCCTGATATGACCCATTCCTCTTCTCTTTTCTGTCTGTGCTCTAGAGTGCACAGTTGTTGTATATCAGCAGGTGTCACTGCAAAGAAACTCACAAAGACTTGTAAGTATACTTCAATTCAAAATGCAAAACAAAAATGTGCTGACAAACATATTAAATATGAGTTTGAAGGAAGATTCAATGTTCTTTTATGACGAGCAGTGACCAACTGACAGCTGCTTTTTTAGTATTGTGTCCCTTACAAATGAACTATGAGAGACACAGAACAACTGAAGAACTTAATAAAAGATAAAGACCAACTGCAAAGGAGTGTAATACAACTATAAGAACAACTACAGAGATGTATGGAGAACACTGCATCTTCACAGCAGGTTATTGGACCTGAAGTATAATCTACAGTATTAGATCAGGAAAAACCAGGCTGTGCAAATACACCCCGACTGATGGCATGTGCTGTTTTACACAAGTCACAAGCTAGTCTCCCTCCCTCCCTCTGAGAAACGTATACTGCAGATTTTACACTCATTATAATAAAATAGAACATAAAACATAACATTTTAGATGCAGCTTCCTCTTGCACAGTGGTTAGTGAGTTGTGAGGAATAAGTTGCATTTGCTATTTGTATGCATTTCCATTTCCTCTTTTCTTATTTTTATTTTGTATCTTTTGGATAATATTCATATATACAAGGATGCATTTTGTATTTAACAGGATGAACAATATTTCAATCTCTTTCTCCCTGCCTCTCCACCCTCACCGGTATGATCTGTCCACAGACTCCAACAGGTTCATGTCTGGTGTAGCAGAAATAATCTCCATCAATTGGAATGGTCTTTCCCTCCCATTTGTCAGCCCAGCCTGCATAGTACCTAAACACAACACAACTGGTTTAGACACATGTAAGAATAATACCTGTGCGTTGACCATTTTTTCCCCCAAAAGTTCAAAGCAGCGCTACGTCATCTTGCTTATACCTTACCTATGAGATTACTTTTAAGACCTACATGCAAAAGTATCATCCACCTAGACTGAGGCAGCTGAAGCCATTGATAACAACTGACAATGTAGTGTTATATCAGGGTTTCCCTGTGGCCAAGAAAGACGCTACGAAGCTTTAAAATGTCAAAGAAAATAATAAATAAATAGATACAACCTATATTGTGCATTTTCTTTTACCTGAGACATTTAACCACATTGGGCAGATCCACAGTGTAGGAAATAGCATATGGCTTTCCATTGTCAAGGGTCTCCAGTTCCTGTGGCAACAACACAATATACATATATAACAATTTTACAAATTTAAGTTGTGCAAGATTTATATCTGATATGTGTTTCCAAATACAATAAAAAATGTACAAAAATGTTCTGCTGTTATTGATATTAAGAAGCCTCAAAGACTAGACTGTTAGGGAAGTGGCGTATTTTTGACAGTCTGGGAGATCTTGAATGTTATTACTTACTTGGCAATAAACCCCATTCTAATTCTGATTCTGACAAAATGCACATATGTTTCAGCAATGTCTCTGGCTTCTTGTAAAAGCAGTTCAATCTTCCCAGAAGTCTATTAAATTATTCAAATAATTTCTACTCATATAACTATTCTTATTCAATTAAGCACAAGAGTAAATACTGTTTCATCCACAAGCTTGTTTTCTTTTGTAATACTCACTAAATGATGTGCACACAAAAAAAAAGAACCGTACTGGTCTATCCTAGGATTTATGATGAAAGATTTATGATCCTAGGATTTATAATGACCGTTCTTAACTTTCAGTTAGTTTTATCTGAACATTGACGTAATTAGTAAATATATGTGTGCTCATGTGAATATACATGGCAGGGCAACAACATGACAGAAATATGACAGAGATAAAAACAGGCCCTTATTATTTCCTCAGGCATTGTTCAGTAGTGTTTTGACATTTAATAGTGACTCACAGCAAGGTAGGCAGAATCCCTCTCAATGGCATCAGCCAGTCGGTTTAGTAGCAAGCCACGATGAGAGGCGTCCATCCGTCGCCATGGTGATCCCAACCTAAAGGCATTACGCGCTGCTCTCACCGCCTTGTCTACATCTGCCTGGAAATATGACACCACAACATTATGAACTTGGAGAGGTGGGGTCTTTGGAGAACCAAATGATGGAAAGAATACATCTAAATTAAATTAATTTAAAATATTAATATCCATCACAGCTACAAACACAACTTCTGTGTCACACTATTAATGTCTCATAGCTCTGAAACTCCAATGGAAGAAGAACTTCCTTTCTTATAGATTCATACAGATTTAGCAGAGAGAAGATAAGAAATGCTTTTCTGGCCATGACTCAGCAAGGCAAATTTCACTAATGAATTTTTAGCAGCTCATTCAAAAAGCTAAGCTCCAAAACAAGATGTAACTTTTGAGTGTAGAAAACGGCTGCTGTCTAATACACATACAGTCAGGTTTTCAATTTTCAGTTCCGTACGCCACCACAATGGATTTGAAGTGAAACAATCAAGATGTGTTTTAAGTGCAGACTTTCAGCTTTAATTTGAGGGTGTTTACATCCAAATCAGGTTAAGGTTCAGGTTATGTATCTGGGCCATGTTGTTTTGTTTAACGGTGAAAAAATAAATTATATATATATATATATATATATATATATATATATATATATATATA
>JBBMOC010000086.1:996613-1052491 GCA_037975185.1 Centropyge bicolor
AATTTTAAAAATGGTTGTAGTAACAGTTTTTTAATTTGGGGTTTAGTTTAGGTTTAGTTAGGGTTGAAATTTCTGCTCCAACCTCAATACAATGGAGGTGAATGGTATTTCATTTGTGAAACTGAAAAAAAAAAAAACACCAAAATATCAACAACAGCCAATTATACACAAATCGAGTGATTGTGCAGATTTTCAGAGGAACAGGAACATTTGATCATTGAAAATGTGGTAAAAAGAAACCTAATCTGCATGGGAAGACAACACTAAAGGTCATTAAGAGAATATGTTTTTATAGTTTGGGTGAACTGGCCACTTTAGTTTCATGTTTGCAAGCTGCAAACGTCACAGAAAATGTCCTTAAAGCTGGTATTGGTAACACTGGAGAAAGCAGCAATAAGCAGTAATTTAGTTTTTGAAAATATCCAACAACTAGAACTCTATCCACTATTCATTAGCAGCAAACACGCAGGTTAGCAGGCTGGATTATTCAGGACCCCTCCCACACACTCTCTTCCCAGTGTCTGAGTGCCCCCCTCCACATGCCAGCTCCATCGCCCCAGCTGCAGGACACAGAGGAGGAGGGCAAACTTTGCCCCCAGGGCTGTCCAGCTCCTCACCTGCAGTATTTGTTTACTGTTTATTGCTGGTTACTTATTTATTTCCTATCTCCTCCACTGTCCTTATTACACAACAGTCACTTTATTTTATATATATATGTGTGTGTTTTTCTTTTTTGTCAAAGCATTTAATTTATTGATTGTATATGTATATTGATCAGTATATGATTGGTGTCAGTATATGATTGGTGTCAGTATATGATTGGTGTCAGTATATGATTGGTGTCAGTATATGATTGGTGTCAGTATATGATTGGTGTCAGTACGTGAAGAGAATTTAAACAAATATAACAAAAATGCTTATACATCGTGCTAAGGCTTAAAACTGAATGAACAAAGCTACTTTAATCATAATCATTGTCCTCCATCGATTAGGGGTCATTTTAAGTAATACTGCAGTTGCTGACCTTAAGGCCAGAATGTGCGCTTGCCAGATCAGGATGAATCTGTGTACTGTAGTGTACTTCAACATTCCTTTTAGTGAAACTTCCTAAGATAAACAATGATTGAAAACAACACACATGGGCAAAGAGTATGTATAATAAAGAATATTATTTGGATTTGATGCTTAATATTTGGGCGAATAAATGTATATTGTTCAAATTGAATTGCTTGTGTATGAAGTTAATAGCAGAATAACGATTAACATGTATTAGCAGGTAACACCTTCACACCATCTGGAGTACCTACACAAACGCTGTATAAGGTCAGTAACATTTTGTAGATATATCTATATGTATAAACTAAGATAAATATGACAAATGTGGCAGACCATGAGGCGGAGGCACTGCTACATGAGCTTCAGCTAAACGATTGACTTGGCACAAAAATCAGACACATCAGACGGACTGACATGGCCAACTATACATGCATTGTGTGTGTGATGGCTCTCAGGCCTCCAGGTCATGGAATACAAGAGCTGAGGCACCAGGAGCACCTGCACACTGAGTGGTGTCAATGAGGCAGTTAACGACTCCACAGAGGTAGAAGTACCTACGTCTCTGTGCCAGTCAGTCAAAATCAAGAACCAACACCAAGTCCAGCTGCCTTTGATTCAACTTGCACTTGTACACATGGATTAAAACCACAAGGCCACACTGTTGATAATTCATGTTACGTAACCTCTCCCCACCATGTGGAACTTGTTTCTTTGAACTGACATGGCCAAGCCTTACATGGATTCATTATATATAATTATATATATAATTAAATGACCATTACCAACATAGACATGTTGCAGAACTGACAATAAACTTACCTTGAACCTTTTACATAATGTCACCTCGCCATGTGAAGCTTATCCCTTCTAAGCAGAATGTCACAATGGACTCCTGACTACAGACAGACTTCCTTCTGTTACTGCACTTCTCAGTGCTGCCCCGTACCCAACTAGTCGAACCTACTTACATTAACGGAAACTAATGAACCCACAGAACATCAGTGTGTCCGGATCATTGAACTCAGCTCTTCTTTCCACCTTTTCTAATCCAAAGCAGGCCTGGGAGCGTCGCTTAAACAAATTATTACAATCAGTGTTAACTAATGAAGAGTGAAAATGAACTAACCACTGGTGTATTTACACTAATGCGCTTAATTTGAAAACACACTGCGCCACTTGTTGATTGCGCAGTTGGCCAATGTCCAACTCGTGGTCATTGGCTGACTATACCTTGTTGTACTGGACCTCCGGTTTGGCACTAGGTGCTGGGATGGCGGCGGCCGAATAGCGACACACCGATAGTCGGTTCAATCCGGGAAGAGCTCGAAAAATGACGGCACGGATCATGCTGTTTCGTCTTGCACGCTAAACGCGACAGAAAGCAGGAGGACGTGTTGACTGCAGCCTGCAGGGCACTGGAGCTGAACGGTCCAGCTCCGCCTTGAAGGTCCAGCCCCGCCCACAATCATGTTTGGATTTGACGTCATGTTTTCTGATTAGGAAGAAGGGAATGATTCCTGTTCATGGAAGGAATTGATGGTAGAAGCTAAAAGTCGGCATGATATCATGTCATATCATGTTGTGTTAGTTTGCTTTTTATCGTAGAATTTTAAAGCCTTATTCAATCTCTTGCTGAGTCATGCAAGTGTTATTGTAGTGAAATGTTGTGTCCATTATGCCGGCCCACAGCTCTCTGCAGAGCAGAAGGCACATCACATCTACTGGGCCACCGAGAGAACACAGCCAGACGACAGCTCATTAACAAACGAAAGACGTGTGTGTATCATCGGGGCTGAAAAATGAAGTGAACACTGAAGTGCCAAAAGCTGTAGTTCCTCGAAGCGCCTCTTGAGGCAGGCTCCAAAATGGAGTCAATTACATTGGTGTTAATATTTTTGAATAAAAGGCATCTATGTGACGTTGTAAAATAAAAACTCTCCATGTTTGTTAACGTATGTAATCTTACACTGAAATCTGTGTGAATACAATGAAGTGATTATAAAGAAATACACATCTGAGTCTTTAACACAACACATAACGCAGAGTCGGGCCCGACAGGTCACATATAGAAACCCAACAATTCCCATCATGAGAAAGCATTAGGCAACAGCAGTGAACAAAAACTTCCCTTTGAAGTCAGAAACCTCAGAACAGAACCAGATTCTAGATGGATGGCCATCTGCCTCCACCAGTTCGGTTGAGAGTGAGAGAGACAGAGAGAGAGAGGCGGGACAGGGGGTGGGAGGAGAGAGAACATGCAATACTACAATCCACAACTTTAATAATAATAAGTCGTGTTTAACAGACATGTGGGCAGAAAACTATGAGAGAGGGAACAAGTTACATTAGTAAGATAAATTGATGGATTATAAACAAATATGGGTGGAGGAGAGAGAAATTGGGACCTGATTCCACAGGAGAAGAGCTTGATAACTGAAGGCTATGGCTCCAAATCTACTTCTGGAGACTCTAGGAACCAGAAGAAATCCTGCATTCTGGAACAATATGGTACAGTGAGCACTGAAGGATGTGATGGTGCTTGACCATTAAGAGCTTTGTAGGTTAGGAGAAGGGTTTTAAATGGAACTCTGGATATGGCAGGGAGCCAGTGCAGAAAAGCCAAAATGGGTGAGATATGCAAATACAAGACATGAACAGGACTATGGCACTAACAGAGACTACGACAGAACAGATACTATGACAAGCAGAAATGTGACAATCAAAAACTAAGGCTGAACAAAAATAAAGCTAACCAGAGGCCTGTCTGAAGAACTGTGATATATTCTGGAGGCGATAAAGGGAATTCTGTCAAATTTGAGAGGTAAAGGGCATATCCTTGTCAAAGAGAACTCCTAGATTTCTTACTGTAGCACAGGAGGCCAATGCAATGCCATCAAGAGTAGCAATATCTTTAGAAAATGCCATTGGAGGTGCTTGGGACCAAGTACGATAACTTGTCTGAGTTTAACAGTAGAAAACTGCAGGTCATCCAAGATATGTCAGTAAGGCAAGCTTTCATCTGGCTTGAGCAACAGACATAATTGGGTATGATCTGCATAGCAATAAAAGTTAATTGACTGTTGCCTGATAATGTTCCTTCAGGGCAGAATTTATAAGGTCAATAGAACTTGTGAACACCATTCAGGAGGATTCATCATTAATGTGTACAAACTGAAAACGGTCTGATAAATAGGACCAAAACCAGTATAGCGTGGTTCCTTTAAATGGCAATCAAATTTTCAGTTGAATCCAGTCAACAGGATTTCATGATCAATCTAATAATCTATACCTTTTTGATCCCTTGGGGAAATTCCTTCTCTGCATTTCACTCATCCTATTCATAGTTAAGCAGTCACACTCACTTTCACACCTTGTGGCCTGCTTGTTGCGCTGCACATGACTGTGGACATAGACATAAAACCACCATGACTCCATTAAGATGTAAGCAAGGGATAAGCAGATGGCAGAACAAAAACCAGAACACAGAACTAGAACAAACAGAACTAAACATTACATATGACAAGGCTAGGTTAAGGCAGGACAGAACAACGACATGACAGGACTACACAGAAAGAACAATGACATGAACAGGACCATAACTAACAGAACTATAACAGAGACTGACAGAGACTAAGGTAAAACAGGAACTAAGATAAAACTATAACGGAACACAGGCAGAGAACTAAGGCACAGAACTAAGACATATCCAAGACAGAAAACTGAGGCAGAAAACTAATACAGAACATAGCAGGACAAATACAAGACATGGCCAGGATTATAGCAGAACGGAGACTATGGCATGACAGAAACATAACAATAAAACAAAGGCTAAACCGAGACCTGGGTGCAAAACTGTGACAACTTCTTCCATGTTGGGAAAGAGAAAGATATAAGGGAGAATGCTTTGCATGGAGCAGTGGAAGAACAGCTGCAGTGATGGATTTAAAGCAGAAAAAAATGTATTTCTGCTGTGCAATTAACAGTAACACCACCCTGGTTTTTTCCATCAGTTCATATTCAAGAAATTGTGCATAAAGGTTGTGGAGATGTTGTGAGTGTAGTGGAGGAAAGACTACATACCATATATCATACATTTATTCCAATATTTACAGATGGATCCAAAGACCCGCAAACTGGAAGAACAGGATTTTCCATTTTCATTCCACAGTTGAAGAAATCAATCAAAAGGAGGACATCTGATGATTTGAGTGTATACACTGTTGAGATGTTGGCAATATTAAAAGCTTTGCATTGGATTGAAGAATTAAGATTCCAGAAAGTTATTACATGTTCAGATTCAAGATCAGCATTACTACCAATACAATCACTCACATCTAGCAGCAGACAGGATGTTGTTAACAAAGTCTATGAATCCTTGTACAGATTTCAGAGGCAGGATAAAATAGTCACCTTTATGTGAATACCAGCTCATAGAGGAATTAAAGGCAAAGAGATGGCTGATACATTGGCTAAACAAGCATTAAACAACAAGAGAGTACATTGGGAAGTGTATGAACTGTTGGAGTAGGGAAAATCATTCAATTCATGAAGGATATAGGGTTAAATAAGATAATATAATAATTATTTATTTATCTATTTATTTCTATTTATTTATTTTTGTAGTGGGAATAGATAACGCTGGTTCACACTTCAGCACAGTAGGTGGCGGTAATGCACCTGAACATTGGTTGCCACCCGCCATAAAATACAAAGAAGTAGCAGAAGAACTAGCTAGCACCGATACTACTAGCTGAATCCTACATGCTATCTCAAACTAAATATGCCTACGGCTCGTACAGTTGCAAATTAATTATTATTTAGTTTACATGATTGTTCCTAGTAGGTAACTACGTCACTTAGTAGTAGTGTAGAAATCAGTAAACGAATTTTACAGCGGTAATCGTTAACGTAAGTGGTTAGCTGGTTGATACAGTAGAGCTAGGTTCATTGCTATATTAGGTAGCTATTGATGTGCTAGCGAACGCTACTTAGCTTAGTTAGAACGCCCGAGCGTTTTAGGGCACATTAGTCACCAAGAGGTAACCCTTCATATCGAAAGTATCGAAATTGCAGATTAAGGTAAGCGTATCCAGTCGTGATCATGAAAATAATGTTAGATGGAAGCGTTATGCTTCACGGTGCCATAGAAATATCAGTGCAATGTATAAAACTTGCTACATTTCAGTCTAAATCACTAAAGGAAGTTGAAAGTTATTTATATTCTTTAGGGTAAAAGACAGGAGCTTTTTGCAATGAAGCTATTTTATCTCGTGTGTCTCAAGTATTGAGTTACTACACTGCTTTGTAGTTTAACCATGTTGAGCCATCGTTCAGTTGTTACAACAGTGTCCGGTCTCTGATCAATGTGTTTGTCTTGCAGCATGGCGCTCAAGTCCGGAGAAGAGCGTCTGAAAGAGATGGAGGCTGAGATGGCTCTGTGAGTACTGCCGCATCGGCTCGGTCGGTTTAACCATATCACCACATAACTTAAGGTTCTCACTTGTACTTAGCAACAGTAGCTTAGTCAGAATGTATTAGGTAAATCAAGAAAATCAGGTGGACTTATCTCCAAGATCATCATTAGGTACAATATTTTTTAAAAATAGCCCATATGTTAAATCACCAATGTTGAATTAGGTTACATTAAGCCATTGGCAGACAATAAGATTTTGAAAATCTCTGAGTTGCTCTGGTTTTCACACTGCAAGACATTTAGTGTCAGGGTAAACAAACTACACATCTGATGTGCACCATACAATTGTCCAGAGGGTAATATAGTCTAAGAGAAACAAACAATGAGATGATTCTGAGAAATTTTAAGGATAAAATCCAATTCAATGTCCCCAGCAACAGATGTCAGGCAGTTATGGTGTGTGTTGTGATATCTCGATTTTGAAATTGACATTCAAAGAGTTTTAATATCACTCCATGCTGTAACTGAACTCTGGTTTCCTGTACACTCACTGGATACTGTTTACCTACTTGTCTCAGACTTGTTTCAAGATGCCCCAACTACAAGTAGAACTGCAACAATTAGTCGATCAAAACAAAATTAATTAACAACTTTTTTGACAATCAATCTTTTTTTTTTGCCATTTTTCGCCATTTTTCAAGCAAAATATCAAACACTTGCAGTTTCCAGCTTCTTAAATGTAGGAGTTTGCTGCTTTTCTTTGTAATTTATGATGGTAAACGAAGAGGCTTGGACTGTTGGCTTGACAAAAGAAGCAAATGAAGACATCACTTTGGGCTCTGGAAAATTATCTGCAGATTTAACAGACTAATATTGCGATTTCATTTGCAGTTTGTCATATAGAATGACCTAGGCAGTAGGACCTAATTTATCTTGGGAAATATGTCAGTGGGATTTAAGTTAATGTCTAGGGGACTACTTCATTCAGTGCAATTCCAGAGATAAGTGGCAGCTGGCAGATTGAGTTGGGGCTGAATTCGAATCTGCTTCAGTCTACTTACTATCTGACAGGGAAAATGGGAGGCATCTCAACAAAGGTTTGGGAATGAGTTTGAACTTTTGCTGTTCCTCAGTGTTGTATGCTGTGCTTTGCTGAATTGAAAGAATGGCTGAGAGAAGCAGCTCCGAATAAAATGTATGTGTCTGAAAACTAGCCAACCACAGATGATCTGTCAGAATCACAAGTCCAAGGGTCAGATTCAATCCCTTTATTAAAACACTACCACAGGATCAGGAACAGTTATGTGTCTGTACTACAACATACAGGTCTTACTATAGATGTGGTTTCCTGTAAAGAAAAGAAACCACAGAAAGCATTAGTAAACAAACAAATATTGAGCAACTGTATAGAGTGCTATGATTAAGAAATGTGATACACAATTTAACCACAGAGTGGCTCCCTAACACCACATATATAATACAAGCCACAAAACAGAGTTATTATCATTTAACAAGATTCCAGTAATTGTGATAACACAATCAAACTAATAACAATGGAACTCAGTGCTGCATGGAAATATGGGCTTAAACTATGTTATTTACAAGACTTAACATACTGTATAGGTAAATAGCAGTGGGCTTCATAGATTATAGATTGAACATTTAGTTGTTCTAAACCATCGATCATCAAATATGTAATACTGTGTGAGAATGAGCTATTGGGATTTTGGGATGATACATGTGATGAGCTTTCTGTAGTGGAGTCCGTCTAGAGTTGTAAACACTAATGTTTGACATGATTCTCATTGGCCACACGTGTCTAGAACATTGGAAATGGTGTGAAAACATAATATAATGACACTAGTGTGTGGGTTTGCATATGAGGACATTACAGCACCAGTGATCAAGCAATAAGAAATGTGCTAGTTACTTCCATTCAACTATTATCATTCTTGTCATTTGGCATGTGCTCGTTAGCAAGAGTAACCACAAGGGGAAGCAACTGCCAGACTTAACCTGAAATAGCTCTGATGAGTTTAATAAACAATACAGAAAATACTACAACACTGTTTTGTAGTGTTTCTTATCCTTATCTTGTGATTATTAGTCCATAAATCCGCTTGGAAGATGAGGAAAAAATAAATCTCCAGGAGACAGAAAACTTGGCCAATGAAGACTTTACGTCGGCATAAAGGAGCACTTGTTCAAATGCAAACAGGTCACATCCAAAGAGCACTGAATCAAAATGGCCTGGGCAACAGGTTATAAACCCCTTCTTTCCGCGCCTATTGATCAAACCCCTAAACACTTCATAGGACGAGACATTTTACACCATTATGCCATCTTTCAATTCATTGGTTTGTTACATTACACCATTCATCAGCATTTTTTAATATTCATACAGGGGAATTTTCTTTGTTCTTGCTGGAGTTCTGGGGATTTTCCATTGGGGTCTTTTTCTTTTTCCTTGTCTTACTGCTTCCAGACACCATTATTTTCTTACCATTACTTGGTAAAAAATAATAAAAAGTTTATTTTAGTTTGAGTAAATATGCTTGTGCTCACATTGATTACATTATAAGTGATTTCAAAACTAACAGGATTATATTTGTCACACAAAGTTCATTCCAGTATATGTTCCCTCTGAACCACATTCCACGTATTAAATGATCCAGTCACTTTAGTAATTCCCTTGATTCTGAACAAACATGTCATTTAACACAACACAACCTACAAGTCTAGTCTAACGTCTAATACTACTTTTAAATTCAAAGATATATGTTTCAGCACTCCTTTATTGCATTTTACATTTCTTAACCATAATCACATTTCAATCATAACATATTGATTTGAGTAAATATAATATTAATCACGACATTGGTCGCTTTCTAATAATTACACTACAACTGCCTATTATATACAACTGTGAACATCATCCAATTTCTTACTTGTGCTATACACACCAGACAACTTGAGAGCTCACATGCTGTGCCCCATTCAATGAGTGGAAACAACTGAGTTATATCATCAGAGGCTAGAAGAAGTGTGTGTGTACAACGAGTGACAGAGAAGGATGATGGACAAACGAGGTCCTGATGGTTTCACAAAATGTTGCCACTGCCACTCAAACAAACACAGTTACCATTAAGTGATCACTTATCACTTATATTACGTATATAACCTACAGTACTTTATAAAATAGTCAGTGGTGATTGGCTGGTATGAATTCAGATTCAGTAGTCAAACCCAATACGTTTTTGAATTTCTGTGATGAGCCTGAGCTCCTAGGCCCACCCACTTGGAGCTTGGAGGTCTTCTGACTACATGTCTTTTAAAACACAGTTTCTATGAGAACTATTCACATCACATGTTATGACAACCAACAGTGTTTTTCTTATGTTGATGCTATCAATATAGAGAGATAACAGTTGCTGCAGAACCTTTTTGAAGTTTTTCAGTGGCTTGTGCAGCACAAATTTAATTTACCTCCCCCCACCTAAAACTATAACTATATTGCTTAATTCTATTTACAGTAAGTGAGAAATATTTGAAGAATAGATTCTTTAATGGGAGTAACACAATTTTGATGCCACAGAATTAGTGCATATATAACATTTCAAAAGGGTCAAATAAAACTATAAAATTAAATTGGTTAAAATTAAATTAATTGATTAAATTGCATGTACCACCGTGTTACTTCAGTTGGACTAGGTTCAGAGTGGGCTGCTGTCTGTGAAGATTGAAGATTCTCAGTCAACCAGGTCATGGTTATCCAAGAAAAAATTAATCTAGGGCAGCTGGATTTGGTTCTAGATTCTTAAAAATGTTGCGTCTCATCCAAGGGTCTACTTCAGTTCTAAATGATTGCATGGGAAGTCCCAGATTTTTAACCTCTGTGGCGTTGTTATCAGAATCATTGATAACACTGGTTTGTAAGTGCTCCTTACATCAGAGTCGCTGGAGTCACCTGAGGCCAGGTGTAAATGACTGTTGTTGGAGATGTCACATGAGGCCAAATATGAATGGATTTTCTAACCTCTGGGAAGGGATGAAAGGACAGCTTTGCATGTGGGGATGAGTGGTCTTGTAGAGTGATCATTTCTGTACTTCTGATGTAATGATGCTCCTCTTTTAAACCATCTGTCCCCCCTGTCCAAAATATGTCGCTTGTTGTCCTCGAAAAAGTATCCCTTTTTTTTTTTTAAAGCTGTTGCCTCCAACTTGGGTAAAACAGTTCAGTAAGCCTGTCTTTGTACCTCTCTTGTAGTTTTGAACAGGAGGTTCTTGGAGGTCCAGTACCAGTATCAGGAAGTGCACCTGTTATGGAGGCGGTACCTGTAGCCCTTTCTGCAGTTCCTATAGTGCGGCCCATTATAGGCACCAACACATACAGACAGGTTTGTACTGATTTAGTAGCATCTGGGTAATAATGTTTATCCAGACTGTTCATTATAAAGTCATGAATATATAGAAACAATGTGGGTAAGTCCATGCCAAATCACCAGAAGGCTCACGACTGACCATTTCAGATTTGCTTCATAATTTTTTATTTTAATGTGAAACTGCTGTGCAGAATTTTAGGCCAATATCTCCACTAGTTTCAGAGATATTTAACCTACAAAAAAGGGGGAGGATGTGCAAGTACAATTAATGCATCCTCATTGTCCTGCAAAGTTTTACAGTTGGCCCAGAAGAGAAGATGTCTGTTGGGTTCCACTGATACACATCATAAAGATCATAGATGAACCAATCACATCAACTAGTGACAATATGTAGTTCTGTCTGGTGTGGAGAAAGAAACTGACCAGTTATTCAAACGCTTCAAATAGACATGCTTAGTCTACATAAATAGAATAAAATTTGTGTAATTGACTTTTGTGATATTTGTAAATCATTTATCATATTTACAAATACACTGCTTGTGATTGGCATTTTCACATGTCATAAAATCTTCTATATTCAACAGCTTGAATTAAATAGTTTTCTTCACAGCACCAACTTCATATTTGGTACATATATCAATCAGACGTTGCTCTTTTCACTGATCTCATTGTTTTCTGGTAAACCTTGTCAGATTTTTACTATAAGCATTTAAAATACAGATGCAACAAGCTTTCTTCCATTTTCAGAGGCCTGTATATGAGAAAGTATCATTTTTGTCACAGATATAACTTGTTTTCCTGATAATGCTATAACATGTCTCATATATTGAAAAGAATCAGACATGTGGTGTCATTAAATCTGGAGATATAGAGAGCCAAAAGTGCTACCATGGACAAACACACAGTCCAGGAAGCCATGTTTGGCATGCCATAAATCTGCAAAAATGTCTCTCTCTCGTTCTGTGTACAGAGCCTCATTCTACCAAAGAATCATGTGTGAAAATTTGAAACATTTAGTGTGAATCTGTATCAAAAGTTATTAGCCATCAAACTATGTATGTTTGATTGTAACACTCGTTTTTATGCTACATATGTGGCCATGCCCCCTCTTTGAAAGCTTTATATCTCCAAAACTAGTGGAGATATTGACCTAAAATTCTGCACAGCAGTTATTAGTAACAAGGGCATTAAAACAACAAAATATGAGCAAAATCTGAGATGGTCAGTGGGGAACTTTCTCTAAAATCTGGTGATTTGGCACAGAATTACCCATGTGCTATTTGTTTTGGCTAATGGCTGAAATAGATTTACTGATGGAGGAAATGTCTTGAGAATTTTTTGTATTCCTTCTGCAAACCATTTACATTGTCCTCGCTATCTCATTGTTTGTGTTATTTCTCTTCCTCATCTTTCTTCTTCTCTCTTAGGTCCAGCAGACATTAGAAGCCAGAGCTGCTAGTTTTGTTGGTCCTCCACCACCAACCTTTGTGGGACCAGGTGAGCATAAACTCTTACGGGCATAAACTAACTAGGTTTTGGCAGTAAATACTCATCATCATTCAGAGACTTTTCAATTTATGGGTGTAGTGATGCTGTCGGCTCATGGTTTGGTCCTATACACAATGCCAAGTTTACCAATAAATACACTCAAAATTATCAACAAAGCTTGAATGGAAACAAGCTGCTTGTACAAAAGGTTTTTTGCATCTAGTCTATACTACCCCTAACTGCAGTAACTACACAAAGGGTAAAACTGAGAAAACTGGCTTTATTACATTATTTTAAATGGCCAGCCATCTGCGTTACAGCTATATAAGTGATACTGCACTAATTGTACATGGTACAAAGAGGGACTGTGTCAAATCATGGCTAGACTAAAGATTTCTAAGGGGATATTTATTCTACAGTATACATAAATGCTAAAGACATCAAGTATGAAAGAACACATGGAATTGTGTGGGAATCAAACTGTAAAGTTAGCTAAATATCTTCTGTATTTTAAATTCCTTTTTCTTTGATGACCGCTTTGCACACTATTGGCATGATAGTGGATGTCAGGTCATCTGATACAGCACAACACTTTTTCATCAAATAGCCTTGAGGTGTGTTTTTTGTCATTGCCCTGATGAAAATTACATGACGGTCCTACTCAGCACAAACTAGATGGGATAGCATGTTTCTGTAAAATGCTAGCTGCCATTCTAGATAAGTGTGCCTTGAATTTGAATAAATTGCACAGCGTCACCAGCAAAGTACCCCCACATCATCACACCTCCTCCTCAATGCTTCACGGTGGGAACCACACATGGAGAAACCATGA
This sequence comes from Centropyge bicolor, assembly GCA_037975185.1. Taxonomy (NCBI): domain Eukaryota; kingdom Metazoa; phylum Chordata; class Actinopteri; family Pomacanthidae; genus Centropyge; species Centropyge bicolor. The sequence goes on from JBBMOC010000086.1 coordinate 1,009,785, forward strand.
ATCCTCTCGCCCTTTCTGTGTCTCACAAAAACACAGTGGTTGGGACCAGAAATCTCAAAATTGGACTCAGGTGAAAGCACAGTCCATTCTTTGTGTTTCTTGGCCCAAGCAATTCTGCAATTCTTTGAAGCAGTTCAGCCATGAAGGCCTCTTCAAGCAGTTTCTTCTGAACAGCTGATGATGAGATGTGTCTGCTACTTGAACTCTATGAAGCATTTATGTGGGCTCTAGTCTGAGGTGCTGTTAATTTTTGGTTCCTGAGGCTGGTAAATGCTAATGAATTTATCCTCTGCAGCAGAGGTAACTCTTGGTCGTCCTTTCTTGGGGTGGTCCTCACGAGAGCCAGTTTCATCATAGTGTTTGAAGGTTTTCACAACTGCTTGTTACTAACAGAACATCTTCCCTCTTTCAGTTTTGTGCTCTCTTGATCATCTCCTTCCTCCTGTCAAGCCACCCACTGCCTCCATGTTTCTGCTCAACACTGCTGTTATTATTATTAGATTTGTGAATTGTACTACTGCATGTTTTCTCTCCTCCTGCTTCCGCCCCATCTCTGTCTGTCTGTCTCTCTCTTTCTCTCAACCCGACCAGTCAAGGCAGATAGCTGCCTGCCTAGAGAGCCTGGTTCTTTTCTGAGTACTACACAGGGATGCAAAACAGAGAATCTAATCTCCACAGTAATCAGTTCATATCCTTCAAAGTCTTTAGTATGGACCTGGAGTATGGGCTCTAAAATACCAGAATAATAACAGAAACTTAGTGATAACACATTTGATTATGGTGCTTAATTATAGTTCTTCACAAGGCGTGGCCTAGTGGGCCTCTTTTCCGTACAGGGTGGCATCGTCTTAGAGTAGACAACCCTTTTTCAAAGCTTTTCAAATGAATGAAAGAGGGGGAAGACCAACCAGTTCAAATGGGCAAATGCTGAACTTCCTGGGTTCATGGGCAGTCCGAGTTAGTGACACCCGACCTAGAGCTGACCCTCCATACAGGCCTTCCTGTGGCGCCCCATCCACTGCTTTGGGAGCCTTCAGTGAAACATTTATTAGTCAGCTCCTGCTTAATATTTTTCTGTAAATAACACCCAAACATGGAGCAAGCTGAGTCAGCATTACAAATAGAGACTCTGACCAGATATGACAGCCCGTCTCATCAGAGCATTGATTTTTACCATGACACTCGAAGAAGCCTTCAAACTGCTTATCCAAATTGGTGGCGTGTCCAAACTTTTGACTGGTACCATATCTATCTGTTGTTTTTCCTGAAATATTATTATCTTATAGTTAGTAGTTGGTCGTGCAAAATGCTCTTGTACCCATACTTGAACAGATCTCTCAATTTAATTTTTTTTTCCATATGGAGGCTCACAGGCCAGACTCCATTCTGCTGTCATGCTGTTGTTGTTTCATTTACACTCACTGTGTGACTTGTGTCTGTCCCAGTCCCTCCAGTACGTCCTCCCATGATGAGACCAGCCTTTGTCCCCCATATCCTGCAGAGACCTGGTAAGGTTATCTTTAGACCACTAGTTTACTGGTTTATTTACTCACTTGCAATATTTCTCTACATTGTTTCTGTAGAAATGTTGGTTAGGTTAGGTTAACTCGCATTTCTAACAAAGATAATGATAGTAATAATAGGTAGAACTTGGAAAGCAATAGAGAGAGAGAGAGAGAGGGAGCTTTGTACACCATGGAGATGTCAAATAGTAGACCTTGTCAGATTTTTGCTATAAGCATTTAAAATACAGACGCAACAAGCTTTCTTACATTTTTAGAGGCCTATATATGAGAAAGTATAATTTCTGTCACAGATATAACTTGTTTTCCTGATAGTACTACAACATGTCTCATATATTGAAAAGAATCAGACATGTGGTGTCATTAAATCTGGAGATATAGAGAGCCAAAAGTGCTACCATGGACAAACGCACATTCCAGCAAGCCATGTTTGGCATGTCATAAATCTGCAATGTCCGAAACACACAAACAATCAGTAATGTGGTTGTGACTGCTGCACTTTTTGAGGCCTGCTCAAAGTTGCTTGCAGTTTTTTATTATTGTTGTTGTTATTATTATTCTCTCCACATACATACATACATTTTCCCTGAGGTGATTTTTAAGTTGTTTATGATCAATACATCTATAGTTGGCCCCTGCCTTACATGGAAATAATATTCTCACTTTTTGGGTTTGTGGTGTGACTGAATTTAGACAATTAAATGACTCATGATTCATTCTTATCTGGCATCCCTGCTTATTTCTCTGCTTCTCAACAAAGTGGTGTTCATTTATATTTTAATATCCTAACACTGTGTTGATAGGTGGTCAGAGGCTGCAGATGATTCGTGGCCCTCCGATAGCACCTCCTCTGCCCCGGCCTCCTCCACCTCCTCCCATGATGCTCCCCCCTACCATGCAGAGTCAGACACCTCAGGGTCCTTCTCAGCCGATTTCACACATGACTGCTGCGTCTCAGGTAAGAGCTAAAAGATGCACTCCCCCAAGGGTGGAGAGCTACCGTACCTGCAAGCCCTCTAAATGTTAAGTCTTAGACTTACTGAATAGGGATGTGTATTGTTAATTTTATCTGTCGATACTGATACTTCTACATATTAATTCTACTCTTCATAATTTGCTTTAAAAAACAAAGACATGACATGAAAAGATTCAACAGGTATTTTATTACTGTTTTGCAGAAGTAGGTTAGAAGGCCTGTGGTTATCCCCCAGCAGATGTAAATATTAACAACCATAAGAAATACAAATTTGTTTTCTCTGGTTATGAGGACAGCTCACAATAATGTAAAACTTAGGCTACCTTGCAGTTAGCATTTTTTTCTATTCTAGCTGTTGGCTACCTAAACCAGCTGTACTCCACTATAGTGAAGGGTTGTAAATATTTCACAATAAACTTGACAAGCAGTGGATAATGGGTTGAACTTGGACTTGGTTGTCTGATTTCTGTTATTCACTGACGTAACTGTGGCTGTGAACTGACCTTGTTCTTATGTTGTTAGAAACATAAATCTGAAATTTCTAAAACCGATGCTAAATATGTCCCAATAACAACCACTGACTTTTTTGTATTTTCATATTATATTTTTTTCAATTTATATTTTTATGACTAATAATAATGTCCTACTTTAATTAGAACGTGAGACGTTAGGCGTGTAGTGGAGTTTGGGGCACAGACGTGCAAACTGTAGAGCCTCAACCATTCCCCACTAACTCCGATACAACACAGGTACCACACTTTTACAAAGGGGCAGAGTTTTTCTAGCATCAAAAGAAGAGTCTCTTTTTCCAGCGCAGACATGGATAGTGTGCCTGCAGCTGCTAATGACTGGTTAACTCTGACTACCATCTCTATACAGCTGTTTCTTCTGCACTGAGTGACACTGTCTTTGGTAGGTGACAGGAACCTGTAACACACCCACCTAGCTTGAAGCTACAAAGCTAGCAGAGACTGAAAAGGCTAACCAGCTAACTCTGTCAGCCCGCCTCAGCTCCACCCATGGTCCACCTTTAGTTATCTTGTGACTTACCTTGTGGCTTTAGGTCTTGTGTCTCTACATCTGTTGATGTGCCTCACTCAGGTCACTGATATGGTCTCGATGGTGTCAGCCTCAACCACAAGACAGGGAGCCCCACCTCCCATCAAACAGACACCGTCAATCATCCAGGCAGCACCTACCGTGTACTCTGCTCCTCCTGCCCCTGTTGGACATAAAAGAAATGACGTCAGAGCTCAAAGACAAGCCAGAATGGTATTTGCATTTGATTGATATCTCGTATCTAAATATTCTACTGAAAACATATGTTCGTATGTGAGAGCTTGTTATATGCTTGTCTGTGTCGTCTGATTTTATGTTCTACTTGTGTTGCCTGGATCTGTGTTTGGACCTTAGTGACAGCATTACTACATGAACAGACAAGTGTAGTTTTAAAAGTAATGTATTGGAGAAAACATTGGGATTAGAAAAAATATACTTTTATGCTAAAGTATGCTGCTGTTGTTCACCTGATTGCCTCCATGAGCCAGTGTGAGTTTGTCTAATGTGGATATTTCAGGAGGAACTGGCAGCACGGGTTGCAGAGCAGCAGGCAGCAGTAATAGCAGCAGGTCTCCTGGATAAGAAGGAGAGTGAAGACAGCAGCGCCATCATTGGACCCAGCATGCCTGAGCCTGAACCCCCCCTCACTGAGGTAAATTCAAAAGCAGCATCTTTCTTCTATTAACTCTGAAGCTCTCATTATTTCATTTATACTTTAGAAATGATTCAGTAAGAATGCAAAGTGCACTATGTGACCACTCATGTAAACATTACAGCCACATGTGATAATTGAACATGTAAACATTACAGCCACATGTGATAATTGAACATGTAAACATTACAGCCACACGTGATAATTGAACATGTAAACATTACAGCCACATGTGATAATTGAACATGTAAACATTACAGCTACATGTGATAATTGAACATGTAAACATTACAGCTACATGTGATAATTGAACATGTAAACATTACAGCTACATGTGATAATTGAACATGTAAACATTACAGCTACATGTGATAATTGAACATGTCTTATGAAAACTTTGGGCATTAGTGTGCAGCCATAACAGCCTCAACTCTTCTGGAAAGACTTTCCACCAGACTTTGGAACCTGGCTACAGGTATTTGCCACGTTTCGGCTCGAGTAATAGTGACATCGGCCATTAAGACCCAAAGTTGTTGAGTGGGGTTATTGTCAGGGCTCTGTGCAGATCAGGCAACCACACCAGACCAAACTGGGAAAACCATTTCTTCATGGTCCTGTCTTTGTGCATGGGACTGCCTCTTTCCATCCATCTTTCACAGAGAAAGTGGACCAAGAACAGTGTGGCCAAACACTAAGTCATTCGGGCTAAACCCTGTACTTTCCTGCACTTACACATCTCTCGTGCTGCTAAAAGTAACAAAGGCAGGCCCTCCTCCCTGTCTCTCCCCCACCCCCCCACCCCCGAGTTCTCCTGCACATAACAGTCAACATATATTGACTCCCAGACGACTGCAATCTAGCCTTAACAGCCTCCTTCTTTAAACAGTAACCTATCTCGCTTAACCCTGGTCCTCATGTGGATTAGTGGTAGGTTCTTTAAACACTTAGTCCAGGAGCCCAGCCAAGCTGGTTTCCCACCTGGCAACTCCGGCTGTGTCCCTGAGAAAACTGCTCCAACCACACACAAAAAAACAAACTAAGAAAACAAACCAACGAACCCACATGGACCATGTTGCTTAAACCTATGCTGGAAACTCTACAAAAGCATATGTACTGAACTGGAGGACCATGTGACCAGCCCTGCCAGCTCCAGTTAAGAGCAGAACAAAACTCTCCCTGCCTAAAATCACAACTAGATCAACTATCCAAAATGCATCTCCCAACCACTGGATGTGCCTGACAACACAAACATTCTTCAGTCACAACCCAGGCACAAATTAATATTATGTCAAAACCAAAGAGACTGAACTGCAACAAACAGCCTTAACACAGCAAATTCAACCAGACGAGACGGACGATCCCCCACCAGTCCCAGCCGGGCAGTGCAGCCATGACCAAGAAGGGAGGTGCACACAATGATTGTATTAAAGTAAATAAGTGTAAGATAAGATACAGTAAGCATGGTGTGTAATCAGGAGAATCAGCAGTGTACATGAGTAGAAGAGCATGGTGGTGCAGCAACACAAATCAACAAGAGAAGCTGTCTCACTCAGGCAGGAGGAAGAGAGAGAGTTCCAGACACACAGGGCCCAGGTGTGCCACATCTACTCATTCAATCAGGTCTTCCCCACTCTGCAGCTCACCCTCTGCCCCAGCTACCTGCAAAGCAAACAAAGTCAGAGAGATTAGCTGGAGCCCCTCATAGTGAGGAGGAGGAGGAGGAGCAGGAGGAGGAGGAGCAGGAGCAGGAGGAGGAAGAGGAGCAGGAGGAGGAGCAGGAGGAGCAGCAGGAGCAGCAGGAGGAGGAGGAGGAGGAGCAGGAGGAGGAGCAGGAGGAGGAGGAGGAGCAGGAGCAGGAGCAGGAGGAGGAGGAGCAGCAGGAGGAGGAGGAGCAGGAGGAGGAGGAGCAGGAGGAGGAGCAGGAGCAGGAGGAGGAGGAGGAGCAGGAGGAGCAGGAGCAGGAGCAGGAAGCCAGTTGACAGGAGTAAAGTGTAGTAAACTGCCCGGGGTGTATGGTATGACCATGTCCTGGCTCGTAGCAGTATCTGAAAAGGGATCTGAGCGGTCACCAGGAGCCGGTGCAGGGTGCAGAGCAGTACTGTAGTGTGGGGGAAGGTTGCAGAACAAATGGGCTGCAGCATTCTGGATCAACTGCTACGTTCAGGTGACACATACAGGCACAACAAACCAGGAGTGAGTTGCAGAAGTCGAAAGTAGCCTGAACCAGAATCTTCTCCCTCTTGATGTTGTGGAAAGTCAATCTGCTGGAGTTGGTCGTTCCAGTGATTGACAGCTTGTTACAACAAAGGGACACCACAGAGTTCTTGATGGTAATGGAGAGGTCATGGAGGGGGGATACTTCCCTGGAAGGAAGAGCACTTCAATCTTGTAGAGACTGACCCAAGATTATCCATAGCATTGTAGATTCAGCCACAAACGCAGTGGTAGACAAAGCCTCAGCCGCGTCCACATGCACTGCTGTAATGTTCTGTGAGAGCAGATAAGAACTGCATCATGTCAAGTGTCACATCATTTCTGCTTGTCCCTAAACTGGTCATGTATCTAAAGACATCATGTGACTTGTGTTTCCAGCCTGTGGAAAGTGCTACAGAGGACAAGAAGAAAGTGAAGGTGGAGAAGGTGAAGAAGTGTATCCGTACTGCAGCAGGGAGCAGCTGGGAGGACCCCAGTCTGCTGGAGTGGGACTCAGGTACACACTCCTGCACGTTCCCAACGAACTTCATCAAGGTTTCACTTCAAGTTAGGTTGGGAAATAAAGTCCATCCATCCATCCATCCATCCATCCTAAAACAGCTATAGACCACGATAAAGATATATTATATAGCAAAAAACTACGACATGATTCTTGAATAATAATCTCTAGTAATTACATGTCAGCATTTTTGAAGGTCGTCCCCTGGATGTTTGTCTGTTTCTCTTTCTTTATTTGGGATTGATTATGATTGCACAGAATTCTTTCACTTCACACAGGCTGGGTATTACTGAGCTCAGGTCCTGCCTGTACACCAGGGCTGCTACATGTAACAAAATCAGAATAAGAATTGGAACAATTGATCAGATATGATGGGTATGTTTAAAGATCCCTGATGGCTGATTTATTTCCTGCTGGATAAATGTAGCACTGTCTCTCTGGCAATGTTTGTGTGAATGCTGTTTTCTCTCCTTGTTGCAGATGACTTTCGTATATTCTGTGGTGATCTTGGTAATGAGGTCAATGATGACATACTGGCCAGAGCCTTCAGCAGATACCCCTCCTTCCTCAGAGCTAAGGTCGGGAGGTTTCTCTGCTTTGTTCACCTCTTGTAATCACCTGAAGACGAAAACGTTTTGGCCATCATCATTCTTATAGTTCCTTCAACATTTTACTCACCAGTCACATACATTCTACCTGATACAACATATATGTGTATATGTGTTGAATTGAACTTCTGATTGTCCAGGCTTATCTGAGACATTCTGTATCTGATCATTTAAGAAAGTAATGATAATCATACAAGTACATTTCGTTAGAGCACATCGCTCAGAATGTGAGGAATCCAAAAATCCAAAATACATTTTACTAAAATTTTATGTTTTGCATCCATGACAGCAGACAAATGTACCTGAGTAATATATGAAGTGAGGATGCAATCATTCAAATCATGATCAGTCATTAAAAGAGTTTGTTGTCATTAGGTGGTGAGAGACAAACGTACAGGAAAGACCAAAGGCTACGGCTTCGTCAGCTTCAAGGATCCCAATGACTACGTCCGAGCCATGAGAGAGATGAACGGTCAGTCTCTACACACACACTAAAGCTCTTTCAGCATTTACACCTCTATATTTTCAACTGTGAAATTGAATAGGTGACTTCCATCTTTAACGGACAGTCTTCAGTTTTTCTACCCGTCCTTTGTTCCTACACTGATATTTTTAACAGGATGTAAATGTAACTGCTGCCTCTGTGTGTCCCTCTGATTCTTTGTCTGTCAGGGAAATATGTTGGCAGTCGCCCCATCAAACTGAGGAAGAGCATGTGGAAGGACCGCAACATTGAAGTGGTTCGCAAGAAACAAAAGGAAAAAAAGAAACTGGGCCTCAGATAGTGTTTGTGAGAGTAGTACTGTGTGTGGTGTGCCCCCCAGTGGATGGACAGCAACACTGTGGGAGCTGACTGTTTTTTGATTTGGCCCATCAGGAGATATACTCAGAGACTGTATAAGTGTTGAGTCACCCCCCCCCTCCCCTCCAAAAAAATATCCTTAAATAAAACTATCATTTCTAATTTGACACTGTGTGTGTGTCATGAAGCCACCTGCTGTTACTATTATTATGGGACTTTATGATCTCCTCTCTCTCCCAACCAGTCAAGGCAAAAGGCTGCTCACCTACAGCCTGGTTCTGTTCCACTAATAAAAACTTAACTGGCCACAAAATAAACAGATGATGAAGAAAAACATGACAAACAGCTTGGAGGTAATTTAAGGCTTTATTTAAAGTGCAACTCACATCATTAGACAAATCAGTACTGGAAAATACCTTGAGAACATGAGGCCTGAAATTATGGTAAGAAACTTGTGTCTGCACAATCTGGAGCAGCTCAGCCAATGGACATTCAGACAGTGAATGTACCAACCAATCATTATTTAGACATACTATTAAAATACAATATATATACAGGCAATGGAGATGTGTTCCACTGTGGACCAGCTCCATCAAATTTCAGTTGCCAACAAGTCGGCTACAGCTGTCCGTCCACTAAAGATGACATCGTTCACTGACACACCATCAAAGGAGGAACCAGTCAGAGACAGCGAGAGATTATTCCTCCTGATAAAGCTACGCATCGACTCTGGAAAGGAAAATAGACATGCCTGAAAACTAGGCTTCATTATACTTTGTAATTTTTAGTTGTAATGTAAAAGTCAATACTCACCTACTCTCCGAAAGTGTCCTTGATAATACTGAGGTATACAGTCCTGACAAGAGGAAAACATCCAAGAGTTCATCAGAAATACTGTCCAGATGCAGCATCAATATAACACATTGTTACAACTTCAACAACTCAATTTACTTAAATAGCAGTAATAGTAACAGTAACAGGTGTAAACATACAGTACATTCAGTCCTACCTTCTGTAGAGCCACCCGACTCCAGCAAGGTGCAGTGGTGACTCCCAGGTGGCAGCGCACTGCCTCAGTGGCTCGTGCTAAAAGACACTCCTCTTTTACTGCTTCTGGGGCCCCAAACACTTCCTGGAACCAGGCCCCACCCATCATCACCTGGAAGAAATGGTCATGAGCTGGCCTTCAGTCAGAGGGATGGACTGACTCCACGGGAAGGAAACAAGGCTCTTCACTGTAAAGCTCCTGCTCTGTCGCTGTGTATTGTATGAAATATAACCACTTCGCTTGAATTAATATTCTTCTATGAACAGTGGATCAAATGATAATGTGAAGTGTCCAAAAATGAATTAACTTTGATAAGTCTTGTGACTTTCAAACCAATTAGTTAAGTTGAGGGTGGGCTCCACATCAGTTTACTACATTTAAACAGCAGATTTAGAAGAGTCTGCCTTTTACACTGGGCGGCACAAACCGTGCCATTAGAAGATATGAAGGTTTGCAACTGAAAGAATGTTGTTAGATCTAAACCTGCAGCGCTGTCGGTCTCCACCTCTCCATCCATCTGATCTAAGTACAAGTACTATTTGTTTTAGTTTAACAACAAACTCTATGATCATGACATTGCTCAAATAAACTCGTCTACACCTAGTGACTGTTAATTCTTCAGATTTCAGTTGTCACATCACATGACATGCACAGTAGAGTCTAATCTGTATCATGGCTCAAAGAACATTTATGTTACATCATCCACCTCTTCTGAAAACAGGGTAAAATCAATCAAAAGCATTTTTTGCCAAAGAGAATTTCTCTTTGCCTCTAAATGGATGTGATTTCATAAAATATTGGGGAACACAATAAGTACATGAATACATATCCAATATACATGGGGATATTTGCTTTTCTGAGTAGATGAATCACAAACTGCAAAGACACTCCAAGAGACTTTCTGGGAGGAAGTGTGTGTGTGTGTGTGTGTGTGTGTGTGTGTGTGTACCGTCAGTCTGGTCGTCTGTCCATTAGGTCTGTTGTGTTGTGGGAAGGGAACAGAGTCATAAACCACCCCCAGTAAACCCTGATCCTCTGATGATGGAACCAGGTGACCAAAGCCCTGGCAACACAAAGACACATTATATTAATTTTTTTCACTTTACTAGTAAAGCTAACCAAACTATGACACTTATTTGTAATTGTTTGCCTGAATCGAACGTTCCCCTGCCACGGCACTAAACTAACTGAGGTCTTTTGTCATGCACTGGTGCACTCATGAAGACCTTCTATGAGTGCGTTGTCACATCAGCCACTTTTTATAGAGTTACATGCTGGGGCAGCAGCGTTTCAGCTGCAGACAGGAAGAGACTGCACAAACTGATCAGGAAGGCCAGCTCTGCCCTTAGTGCCCCCTTTGACCCAGTGGAGGTGGTGGGAGAGGGGAGGATGATGGCCAAGCTGTCCTCCATGTTGGAGAGTGACTCCCACCCCCTGCAGGACACTTTAACAGCTCTGGAGAGCTCCTTCAGCCACAGACTGCTTCACCCAAAGTGTGTGAAGGAGCGATATCGCAGGTCTTTTCTTCCTGCAGCTGTTAGACTGTACAACCAGCACTGCTCCCAATAGACCACACACCTAATTATGTCATTACGTTTGTGCAATACTCATTTTTTGTGCCATTATATTTTCTGTGCAATATTTAATTCACAGTGCAATATTTCACTCACGGTGCAATATTTCATTCAATGTGCAATATTTCATTCAATGTGCAATATTTCATTCATTATGCAATGTCTCATTTCATCTTCATCTTATCTTAATCCCATGACCTGTCTATAGTGTATATACTGTGCACATACAGTGTTTCATATATTTCTAGTGTTAATTTTGTAATTACTTTTTGACCTTTTTAGAATTACGTTACAATCATTTTGTATTTTTTTAGTACAATTGTTAACACTTTTAATGCTAGTTAAATTGTTAATACTTTTTAGACCTCTCTTGCTTATATGTCTTATTACTATTAATACTATTACTATCTACTGCTGTACACTGTGAATTTCTCCACTGTGGGACGAATAAATATCTTAAAGTCTTGTTCAGAATAAACAAATAAAGAGTGTTTACTGTAGTTCTCACCATTACAGGCAGAATAAAACCCTCATACTCCAGATTTACCACAGCAACTGTTACTGTGCAGATGTCGTTCAGTTGCTGGATGAGAGGCTGGAAAGAGGAAGGCAGGGCTGAGGAGAGGGCTGTTGGGGGAGGGGACAAAGAGAGAAGTGACTTCATATACAGCAGAGGTATAATGGCATGAAAATCTGTTTTCCTGTTAGAAGGACTAGTAGAAACACTGACTTTTCAGAACCTGTTTACACATATTCAAATATATACAAATACTGTGTTATTTATCATTTTGTATCAGCAAGTGCACAACATTTACATTCACAATTGTAGGTTTAAATACTGAGGTCACGTTTTTGGATGGACCGTCTGGATATTTTAAGCGATACTAAATTCTTTGGAATGAACTGAATTGTAACCATGTTGCAACTGAAGTTCAAAAAAGACTTCTGTTTATTCTCTGTTCTTGTCAAGCAAGACAAAACATCCCACTCATATTCAGAAAACTACTTGCCTTTAGCAGGCAATGCAGAGATGATGTGGTCAGCTGATATTACTCCGTCCTCCAAATGGATCTACACACACAGACATTCAGATGTCTCATGAAAGTAGCCAAATAATGAAAGAACAAAAGAATGAACAATCACAACAAAATGATCTCGTTTTCTCGAGAAAACAAAACATTTTTTCTTGTTATAACGAGTTAATTTTCTGGTGAAATAGAAAGCGAAACCAATCCGTCAGACCAGAAGGTGCTCTGCTGCCGCTGCACGCTACCGACTGAAGCCAGACCTGGACTCCTTACCTCAGCATGTCCAGACCTGGACTCCGTACCTCTCTTTACCTCAGCATGTCCAGACCCTGGTCCAGACCTGGACTCCTTACCTCTCTTTACCTCAGCATGTCCAGACCCTGGTCCAGACCTGGACTCCGTACCTCTCTTTACCTCAGCATGTCCAGACCCTGGTCCAGACCTGGACTCCGTACCTCTCTTTACCTCAGCATGTTCAGACCATGGTCCTGACCTGGACTCCTTACCTCAGCATGTTCAGACCATGGTCCAGACCTGGCTTCAGTCAGTGGCCTGAGCACCTTCTGGTCTGGCCGGTTGTTTTTGCTTTCTACCTCACTGGAAAATTAACTTGTTATAACGAGAAAACGAGATAATTTAGTCATTATCACGACATAACGGATTTTGTTATCGCATGATAACGACAGAATGATGTCGTTACAATAAGAAAACGGAGGAAAATTATCTGGTTTTCTTCAGAAAATGCAGTGAAAAAATGAAGCTGAAGCATGGCCGTTTAGGGCTTTCATAAATCAGAAAGTTTGAGGACTGAAGGTTTTGTCAAAGTTCTGACACGTGAATAAAAAGAAATTCAATTCTGCACTATTTCTATGTCAGCAATCGAAGTGAGACACATTTACGTTGTATCCCATCCATTAAAGTAAGCATTGAGATGGCATTTGATCAGAGGCCTGTTCAAGAAGAACATTTTCAATGTGGTCTCAAACGTTGGGACCTACAGTACATGTACTACACTGTACACAGTACATCACACTGTCACTGGTTCTGTTGGTTGGTTTCTGACTGTCGAGGAGGCCTGAGCCTGATCTCAGAGGGAGGAGCAGAGAGAGAGAGAGACACAGATACAGGAGGGTTGGTTACTGTGCTGCTGACAGCCAGGAACTGCATCTGCAGGGTCACCCTGTTGGAGGGATCACTGTCAGTCCAACACCAGACATTTCACTACATGAAACAAGAACGTCAGCCGCAGGAAAAGTCAAGGGATCAAAGCGAGTGAACACCATCCTTTACAAAGCACGAATCTTAGTTCTCGTTGGTATTTCAGCCTGAAACAAAGTGGCAGACAGACCAACACCAAAGATCACTGCATCAAAGCTTCGAGTTATTAAAATCTATCATTTCCATGATACATTATTTCTGTGCTATAGCTGTGCAGACAGAGGGAATCTCACATGTTGACATCACATTCATTAGTCACACTGACCTTCCAACCAGAGGCTGAAGGGCTGATCTGTCTCACAGCTGTCTCTCTGTGCAGCTGCACTCTCCCACTCTGGTCTAAGTAGTCAGTGATGGATTCTGGGATGGACTGCACGCCCCTGTTCAGGGACCACTGGGCCCATGACTCTTTAACAGATCTCTGAGCCAGGGGGCCAGGGGGGACCACCGGACTGGGACCTGCAGGTTTTCACACAAACAAATTTAGTTGTACATTTTAACTACATTTAAAACACAATGAGAAGGAAACGAAAACAAAGTGGAATCAAAGGGAAAAGACCAGAAAGAATGTCGTTTCAGAACAATTACAGTGCAATAATAAAATGACCTAGGTTTAATATGGGAAAGCACAGACGATGAATCAGAGGCAGGGAAAGTTTGTCAGTTCAGAAGAGTTGTGAAAGTGGGCACAGTGAGGGGGGGGTTGAGTTAATCCAGAGGTTGGTTACATCTGTTTACTGTCACAGTTGAACGCAGCTTCACTGTGCTTGGTTACGACTCCAGCTTGGACAAACTGCTTCTGTATTTAGCCGACATTAAGAAGCCCTGCTTGTTTCTATGATGGGATGTATCTGTAACTGAGCACAACAGCAGAGCTGATTGAATCAATGTGGAAATGTTGGTGCTGATTCTGATGTTTGGACTAGTCTAATTAAGCAAAGTAGCAGCAAAGCATTTCAGCTCCTGCAACACTGAAAAATCTGTTTTTATCCATAACTGGAAGTCAGTGTAAAGATTTGAGAAAAACGTGCTCAGGTGTGCATGTTGTTGAACGAGAGTCTGTTTGTGGAGGACAGACAGTGGACCACAAGTTCAGAACAGAGACATGAGTCTTTATAGCTCTGGAATACAGTGAGGTATAACTGTCCAGCTTTCCTCCTTGTTGCCAAATACAATTACTTCTGCTGTTTACTCAACCACTCAATACAATTACATGCAATGTAATACAACACATTTCTTATAGAAACTGCTTTGAGAAGCTCACAATGTTCAGTGTTTTCCCTGAGAATTGATCTGAGAGGTGCTAACTCTTTGTGCTACATTTTTTAAGATGTTTGTATCAACTAAGGTTTTAAACCTGGCCATGTGGTTGAATCAAAGTCAGAACATTGCACATGGTGTCTTCCTCCTGGAGTGACGGTGCTCCCACCCTCTCACACAAAGTGGACAGTTCTGTATCCTTCCACAAATCTTGCTACTCAACGATGACTCATTCTTTCCGAGCATGTAAAGTAAAGCGTCTTGTTCGGTCTCCACAGTACGAAGCGTACAGTGAGTGGTGCAGTGTACCTGAGCCCAGCAGCATGCCCAGTGTCAGCGACCCTCTGTGCTGCTCTGCATTGTAGAGGAGAGGAAAACAAGAACGCACACTCAGCTTCCTGCAGTCCCCCGCAAACACACCGCGACACAAACTGTCCACGGCTATGTCTGCTAGCTGCACACAGAGCAGGGAGGAAGAAAAGAAACAGCAAGAAATGTCACATCCATGGTTAGCAGTCAGACTAATGATGTCATCAATACATGTAAGAAAATAAAACTATGACCATCGTCCAGTATACATAGAATGGCAATAATGCAAAACTGCCATTCAAGTCGTGCTTTGATTGACACGACACACTGCTGGTTTCACCTTGGATACATTAGAATGACAGTGGTAACAGTATGAGACACATCTGAGTGAAGATCATTCAGACTGACAGTTCAAAAAGCTTGGCCACACCTCCTCCCCCAGCCTCCGAGAAACAAATGAATGGATGGACTCGTCGTCTTCCTTTCCTTTCCTCACCAGTATCTCCATGGCAACGCTCCACAGGAGAGGACGAGAGAAGGGTGGGACAGTCCGCAAAAGTCCACTGAAAGAAAGACAGAGGGCAGAAAAAGAAAGAAACTGGTATAATAGTAGTTAGATCATACTGTGGGAGTTCCTGCAGTTACTGGTCTAACTGTAAACACATGTGATCAATTATATTTAGTGCACATTTTCAGAAAATATGAAATGCAATACAATTAAATGCAATGCTCATGATGTTCATGTTTACATTGTTTGAAATGTGTGAATTCAATTACATGTATCTTATTAAGGTCAGAATTAGTTAAAGGTGGTATTGTACTGAAATACTTCACCAGAGGTCTTTCTACATCCACATACATCTGTTATATCTGTAGAAACGTCCTTGTCTATCTAAATAAACTACTGCATATAAATACCATTCACAGCTGCAATTTACAGCAATATAAAAATATTTAATGCCTGGACAGCAGCATCAGCTCTATAGGACGACTTGTGCACAGAAGTGCTGCCACCGAGGAGCCTTCTGCCAGACGCCAGCCGGGAGAACAGTCCATGTTGGGGGTGGGTGGGGTCCGAGTGAATCTGGTCAGCACCTGTGTGCGATGTCCTGGATGGGGGGGAGCGGGGTCCCGATGATCTTCGCTCCCAGACCAGACGGAGATGCAGCTGGTCAGCAGGCTCTGATGGTCCCTCTGTAGAAGGTGGAGAGGATGGGCGGTGGGAGGGAGGCTCTTCTCATCGACGCAGGAAGTGCAGGCGCTGCTGTGCTCTCTTCACCAGAGAGGATGTGTGTGGTGACCAGCTGAGGTTGTCTGTGATCTGCACCCCCAGGAATGTGGTGCTGGAGACAACCTCCACCGCTGTGTCGATGATGAGGAGGGGTGTGTGGCGGGGGCGGGATCTCCTGAAGTCGACGATGATCTCCTTGGTCTTGTCAACGTTCAGGAGAAGGTTGTTCTCCCTCGATGACCCACCTCCTCCCTGTAGGCCCTCTCGTTGTCGTCCTGAATGAGGCCCACTACTGTTGTGTCATCCGCATACTTCAGGATGTGATTGGTGCTGAATCTGGGGAGACAGTTGTGGGTCATCAGGGTGAACAGCAGGGGGCTCAGGACGCAGCCTTGGGGGGAGCCGGTGTTCAGGGTGATGATGCTAGAGGTGTTGTCGCCCCCCCGTACAGACTGGGTCCTGTTGGAGAGGAAGTCCAGCAGCCAGTTGCACAGGGGGGTGCTGAAGTCGAGGGGTCCCAGTTTGCCCATCAGGTGCTGAGGGATGATCGTGTTGAATGCTGAGCTGAAGTCCAGGAACAGCATTCGCACATGGGTGTTCTTCTCCTCCAGGTGCACCAGGCTCAGGTGCAGGGCGGAGGAGATGGCATCCTCGGTGCAGCGGTTAGGCCGATAGGCAAACTGGAATGTGTGGAATGATGGTGGGGGTTTGGAGGTGATGTGGTCCTGTATCACCCTGTCGAAGCACTTCATGATGAAGGGTGTTCGTGTGATGTCATTCAGACATGTGATGTCATTCAGACATGTGATGTCATTCAGACATGTGATGCTCGGTTTGTTGGGCACTGGGATGATTGTGGCAGACTTGAAACACTGGCGGACGATGGCCTGGTCCAGTGAGGTGTTGAAGATGTCAGTGAGCACGTGGGCCACGCAGGTCGCTGGGTGGAACCGGCACAGCAGACCGAGGCTGCGTAGCGTGGACGTTGTGTCTGAACTAACGGCACCGAAACCAACTGATGAGCTCACTGACTTCACTGAATTTCCCTTTGGGATCAATAAAGTTTCTCTTACCTTATCTTCACTTATGTTATGTTTGCTCCTCATGCTACATGCTCGTTTCATTAGCCTATATGTATGCAAGTGCATTTGTGTGTGTGTGTGTATGTGTGTGTGCATGTCTGCTGTTTGATCATTTATATATAATGTGTGTGTACAGATTAAACATGACTGGGTCAAACAGACATGGCAGCAGGTCCAGATCAAACACCAGAGCATCCTGCAGAATGGTAAGTACCCTCACTAATACTACAGAAGTATACAGTGTACTCAGAAGGTGCCTGCTCACACACTGTCTGTACTGCTACAGCAGTCAAACAGAAAACCCACAAGAAAGACAGGGGTGGTGGGTCTCCATCAGCTGACCTCACCCCAGCAGAGGACACAGCACTGGCACAAATGGAAGGCAGGCCTGTGTTGGAGGGGATCCCTGGGGGGACAGACACAAACATATGTCCCACCTCAAGATATATATATATATATATATATATATATATATATATATATATATATATTCTCTGGTGTGTTGCTGGGGGACAGGGGGTCCTGCTGACACCGTACACAGACCCCCAGGAAGCACAGCAGGCCTACACTCATGCCCATGCCAGGACAAGAGCCAGGATTGAAATGACCTTTGGCCTCCTGAAGGCACACTCTCACTGTCTTCACAACATAAGGGTCAGCCCTTTGAGGGCATATGACATCACTGTGACATCACTGTGACATCACTGTGACATCACTGTGACATCACTGTGGCCTGTGCTGTCCTCCACAGTGTGGCCTACCTGAAGAAGGAGAGGGCCCCCAGAGTGCCGTCACACATGGACTGGGACAATCCTGCCACCTTCCCTGATGATGACAGTGGTCGACTGGTCAGGGACCAATATGTGTTAAATTATTTTAGTTAACATGCATGTTTTAAATGTAAGTTAAATACGGCCGGCAGGGGCAGAGGAATCTGTGTTTTGTTTTTATATTCAATTTAAATTGATTTGGCCTCTTATGTTGTTCGTGCTGTACACTGTGTGCATCCATTCATCTGTCTGTTCATTTGTTGTTTGTATTTGTCCTGCATTTCTTTCAGTGTGCAGACATGCAGGGTGCATTACACAGACCTGTGAATGTGTATTTATTCTTGTGTTGTATAATATGCTTTGACTCTGTGCTTTCTATCTTGTAGAGTCACTGTGTGACCTCAGTTTTGAAAGGAGCTGATGGTTTAACTGCTTTGATTTATCCTTATTCAATGAAGGAACATCATGCTCTTTGAGGTGTATTTATATTCATATGGGATGTGTAATTTATATATGGCCTATGGGAAACATTAGAAATCTCACAAGACTTGGATTAAATATGACATATGGAATATTAAATACTAAACTACAAAATATTGCACATTATATAGAATGAAGTGAAATATGAAATACTACATTTAAAAATCTACAATGACTGATATTAACAATCACAAATGTTTAAATAATGACAGTGGGTGTAGTTGGATGTGATAACAATGTG
Source organism: Centropyge bicolor (assembly GCA_037975185.1). NCBI lineage: Eukaryota > Metazoa > Chordata > Actinopteri > Pomacanthidae > Centropyge > Centropyge bicolor. Next base: position 1,028,359 of record JBBMOC010000086.1, read on the forward strand.
TAGTGGGCAGTGGAATAACTATTGGTTTCTGTTTGTGCTGACTGCTGACTGAGATAAGGGATGAGATTAAATAGATCCTGGAACTTAGCCTGGTCTGGAGCAGGCTAGCTCCACAGAATAAATCTCCATGGCAACTTATACCATAACATATCCCACTTTCCCCGATCCTGCTTTTGTGCAACCGGATCATGGATAAGTTGAGCCAGGATAACCAAGATATCCCGGCTTAATCCCTTATCCTAGTTTTGTGCAACGGGCCCCTGCTCTGTATGTAAAGTGCCTTGAGTTCACGTTTGCTGTGACTTGGTGCTATACAAATAAAACTGAATTGAATTGATTAGCACTTACCTACACAACATTAGCTGTGTTGATGGAGTAACTACAGGTATCACTCGAGATCAGATTTTCTAATTCTATATATATGTATGTATTCCAATTTGTGTCTCTATTTACTACTAATTAGCAAAACATAAACAGAATGATCTTCTATCCAGTCATACCTTATTCCTGAAGGCATCCTGTGGAGCTGTTTGTTGACATATAGATATCTGTTCTGGGAGGCGACATGACTGGAGGCGACTGGCAGAATCTCTCCCCCAAGACCCAGGTCATCCACCTACACACACACACACAGACACACACACAGACACACACACAGACACACACACACACACACAGACACACACACACACAGACACACAGACACACACACACACACACACACAGACACACACACACACAGTCCTCAGCAGTAGCAGTTTCAGTGTGGCCTGTTTAGGATATTTGTACATTGGGACAAAACTCCAAGGTCCTCTATGTCACAGAACAGATTTCTGTTTTCAGAGAGTTCAAAGCACATTCATTTTAGATGCAGCCAAAAATGCAGCTTTCAAAAAGGCAGAAACTAAGTATCTTGCAAGAGTCAGTTCAATCAGTTCACTGACTTGGACATCCTACCTGCTACAAGTTAGTGTGACCTGCAAAGATGAGGTGAGATCACGTCACTCAGACTATTGTGCAACTCTTGTATTTACTGTATTTGGACAAGTTAATAAAGTTAAATATGGTATTAAACTAGCTTTGTGAGAAAAGCAACAGTGAAAGATACATTTTGCAGATGCACTGGGACACATCATCGGTGATGTGGACCTGGGGTCATTGGGTGTTTCAGGTCTTTCAACATCAGACACCCTGGCCCAGGTGACCTGACCGGGGTTGATCAGACCCCAGCCGGAGTCCCAGCAGCCTTTGCCCAGTTCTGTCCTCTTGATCCATAGCCACCTTGTGGCTTTCTCTGTGGCTTCAGTTGCGGATCTTTTGTCTTCCTCTTTGCCTCCCCGGTGACGCCCAGCAGCGCAAACACTGAGTCTTTCTACTGTGTTTTTAATCCTACTGTGCTTTTTTGTCTCTTTTTAAATTCTAGGGTGTTTTTAATTATTTGTTAGTATTAGTACGGTGTATGCCTTTGAATTTAACCTTTTTCACACGTCGGGTAATGCTGTAATGCTGTTATATGTGAATTTCCCCGGGGGGGTGAATAAAGGATCTAGGGACCTACCTACCTGGACACTGGGGACAGGATGGTGTATCAGTTTTGGCCCAGGCGTGGAGGTTGGCCAGACTTAGTAGAATGGAAGTCTGCTTTCGAGATGTTGGACCAGGTGATCTTGCGTTTCAGGACATTCTCCCATTTAGTCCACGCTCCTTGTTGCCCCATTCCTAACATCTTGCTGGCTTGTACCTCCTCCACGCCTGCCCTCACTCCCTCCTGAACAAGATGTTGTCGCTCTTTGCCTTTGGCTTTGTCAGCCCTGGTTGGAATGGATGGAGTGTTGATAAATCCAGGCCTTGAACCTCCGTGGCAGACCTGATCTGTCAGCCCGATTCAGCCAGTTCTCAAGCTCTTTGGTGGTTTTCTTGATGGAAGGAGAATCTTTGAGGCTGCAGTCAAAGTACTCCCCGAGGTTCTTCACTGGCTGCTCTTTGATGGATGGGATGGTGGCTCCAGACAGAGAGAATCTGAACTTGTCCACCACTTATCCTCTCTTGAGCACTAAAAAACTTGATTTTACAGGCTTAAAGCTCATCCTTGTCCAGGTGTTGAGCTTCTCTAGACCTTGGAGAATCCATCCACTGCTCGAGTCGGTGCCAGTTCGATGTGTCTGACCCAGCAGTGACTCTTAGCCTGAAGTTATTGTAATAATCCATGATAAGGTCTGTGACTGCAGGGAACATGATGCTGTTTGCTCAACAAGCTTGTGAGGTATGGAGGCGTTTGCATTGGCGAGGTTTCCTCTCCCTATACAGGTGGTGAGGTTTCCTCTCCCTATACAGGCCTCCCTGATGAGTTGCGTCACCACTCCAGAGTTTTCCAAACAGCTGGGCACTCCAGAGATCCCACCCTTCTGAACAGAGGTGTCAATATATCTGTTCTTCAGGAGGAACTCCGTTAAAAAAAATAATCGTCTAACTGTATGTTGTAATGTTTGTCCCCCTCACTGCCTGTAGGCAGGCCCTATCTAACTTGAACCTTGATTTTTTTGCCACTTATCCAGGTTGTTTTCTCCTGACTGGATCCTTGCTTGTGTTGTATTTACTCTCAGATGTACGTCGCTTTGGACAAAAGCGAGTGAGACGGTTCTAAACTGACTGATGTTCTTGGAGTCCTCTTCTTTGGGGATCCACACACCTCCATTCATCTGCTACTCTACCCCTGCTCCAGATCACCCTCAAGATCCTCCAAAGGGGGCGAAGGAGTTGCAGGCAGCGCCCAGCGGGGTTCCACACACAGTGTACTTTGTATGAAACCCTGCTGGGGCCTAGGCAGGGCTGAAGCTGTTCTGCTTCCCTTCACCACCTCCTGAACCTCTGTTCAGCTGGGCTCCCTCATTGTAAAACCCACTGTTGGAGACTGTTGCTCCTGGTCTGTCTCTGGTTCGCTCAGGGTGTCATGCAGGAAAGACTTGGAGTCCGCCGTTGAGCACATGAGGTCACTGCTATGCTTCTCAGTGAAGGTAAAAAAGCTGGAGATGAAAGCAGTGTGCTTCCTCGCTCTTTGCTTCCCCCGCCTTCGGTGCCACTCTGCCCAGTGCAGTGTCATAAGCTTCTTCGTCAAGATGTTGTGAAGCTCGGCAAGTGGTTGTTTTTCCTCTTCACTAGCAACCTTGTGCTGTTTTTTGAGGCTTCAAAGTTCTCGGCACAGTTTGTGAATGTGGGTGCTCTACGATTCATTGTGTAGTTGACCCTGATGTTGCTGCTCTCAGCGAGGTCAAACCTCTCGGCCGCAGAGCTGACTATGATTGCTGTCATAGTCTCAAGCCGTGGACCACCTCCCCCTTGGTTGTGGACTCCAGGATCTGACTCATGTCGGTGTCAAACTGTGACCACACTGTCTGGCTGATAGCTGAAGGCCACTTGATTCGCTTCTGTTGGACTCTTCTGCGGGGGTTTGTAGACTCTCCAGCTTGGAGGGACTGTGCTCTGTGGGCTGATTCCTGGCCCGGTTCCTCCTGCGTCTCACCAGGTTCAGATCCTGAGCATGGCAGTACGCTCTCCTGCTCCCTGCACTTCATCCACATGTATTTTTAGGCCACTTTGGCTTAGAAGAACCAAACTGGTTCTCAAATTGGTTGTTTGCATGTCACTCATAATACGCCCTATTATCAATGTATATGAAAGGCTGCTTATGAGCCAGGGCGTATTTGTTATGTGCTTTGAAGATGTTTTGTATTTAATGCATTTAAGTGAAACTCTCAATCATTCTAATAAGAATTTTCTTGCTACTGATGAACTGTCTATCACCAGTACATATTGCCCAGTCCGAACTGTGGTAGAACTCACCATATTGAGTGTGTTGCGTCCCACTGCCCCAGCAGGTCGAATCCCTCTTGGTCCATGTTCAAATACTGCCCCGTCTGATCTCCTGGTGGACCACAGCCAACCTCCAAAACGACTGCTCGACTCCAATACAATGACCTTGACAAAAAAAGAGACAAACTCTGCAAACTTGGTTCAACAGGATGCTCAAGAATACACAGAAACATAGTCCATAGATAAAAAGCAAATGTCTTAGAATGTAGTATTTTAGTAGTATAAGTGGTTTATATCTTATCCAAATTTCTGAAACACCGTAGCATATTTAACAGAATATAGTTGTACTGCCTTTATGATGTGAAGTAGATTGTCTTATTCAAATATGTTGCCTTCACCTCATGATGGTGTGCCAAGCCGCACCCAGTCCACCCACTGCTGGTCACACTACTACTACTACTACTACTACTACTACTACTACTGTGAGTGTAGTAACATATAGAGTATTTGAGCGACACTTGCAGTTGCTGTAGATGTTCTATCCCCCCATTGGCCACAGGAAGCAACAAGACGGTCATTTTACCACATCTTCCATTTTTCTATGACTCTTTCCAGTACATTCATTTTTATTGTTCTAATATAAATGGTCTATATTTCAGGTAATCTACTCTAAAGGCCTGTAGGAAGCCCTGACACTGGCTCATCACAGGTATAATCTAAATAATGTGAACTTTAGATTGGCTTGGTTCATTCAGTTAGCTTTAACTTCTGTTTGCTTCCTCTTCAGGATCAGCAGCCAACAACATGATCCCAGCAGACACAGCTGAACACCAGGTGATGCACACTGCTTTGTTTTCCTTCATAACCAAATTGTTTTAGTGAACAGTAGCTTGAAACGTCTGAGCGTCTGAGGGCGTTTGGATTGTATTTGTGCCTGTGTGTGTCATGTCACCTTGGTAACCTGAGGGCTCTTGCAGAGGTAGTAAGATGCTGCCAAGCCCCCGATCCCTCCTCCAAGGACTGCAACTGTTCTCATCTGCTGATTCAAATACAAATCACATCCAGGAACTAATGACGTTAAAACACAGAGCTGGGGGGGAGAGAAAACAGAGGAGCTGAATACTGTGGCAGGGTGTGTCCTGTAAATGAGGCCTGTTGATAACGATAAGGAAAACAGTTTATGGGATGTCTCATTCTGTCACCCAGCGGTCTGTCTGGGGGGGGCAGGAGTTCTGTGGCTTTCATGTTTAACCAATGACAGGGTGTTTTTTTAAATTAAAAATTGTAGAAATAAACTATGTGAAGTTGAAAAGTCTATATCTCAGTTTCAGTTGTGCCCTGCATGTGTTTCATGAGGTCTTTGCTGTCTGTGCTCAGTGACAGTCACATTAGCTCAGTGACCACAGTGACCACAGCCCCCCCCCCCCCCCCCCTCCTGTTTTTGGTCTGCCAGCAGAAACTCACATTAACTCATTTCATCGTCTCCCACTTGCAATAACCGACCAATCAAATATACATGGAACTCATTTGCCAACAGATGCCAGTGAACTGCTGTTTAAGTTTGAATCTTCACCTCTGATTGGTTTTGAATGGGGGGTGTCGTGTAACGGCTGCACTGGGATCAAACGGACTAATATCAGACTGACATGATATGAAAGGTTTTGGACTTTAAGTTCTGACTGTTTGTGTCCAAACAGCAGGCTGTTAGCACACCGAGCGATCACAGACAGAAAACATATCTGCACACACACATCGATACTGACACAACTTCATTCTATTGAGGCTAAAAAGAATGAAGCTAGCTGTAAACTGTCAGGTCTTACCTTTAATTCTGAGGCTTTCCCGCAGAGTGACGTCCGTTTACACAAGTCTGTGTAGAACAGTTCTGTTTCTACAGGACCATCTTCTTCTCTCATTTTAAACAGCGGAAACAGCTTGATGGTGCTTAGCACCACCTACTGTACAGGAGTGTGTACATCACGTCATTTTAGCCTGTGACGTCACACCCACTCCTTTCTCTCAGCTGAAGTCTTGCTGCGAAGATTTCATTCATGTTCCATTTTTATAGCCTCATTTATGACTGCCTGTTGGATTTATGATACTAATCACTGCTGTTCAAAAATGTAGACATTTTCAGAGTTAGGTTCTGTTAACGGATAATTGTTTATACATTTTGTTAATGATAACTGCTCTTTAAACTTATTGGATGCAATTTATACATAATAGTTGCCAACTCTATTATATTAATATTTTGTTTAGACCATAAATAACAGTTTTTGCTGTGTAGAGGGAGAAGAAATGTAGAATATTTACAGAAGAATATTTTATTTAAACATATAAAAACAACACATTCATTCAGATTGAACAACCTGTCCAAAGAAGCTTCACTTTTTTCCTGTCAATGAACCCTGAAACTGTAGCAGTTATGTACCAATTATTACTACAACAGACATCTGGAGTTTCTCTGCTCTCCAGAAACGGATGGATCGTGATCTGCTTTAGGCTCAAATGTTGGCAGTTCACATGAACCTGTGCAAAGTGACCTGAGCAGTGCTTGAAGTGGGACAGGAGCACGGGGTTAGCATGCTAGCACTGGCTACCTTTTAGTCTTAGCTTCCTTGGTAGCTTCAAGCTAGGTGGGCATATATCAGCAACCAGGCTGTGGATTAGCCCCGAGTTCCGCAGAGTCAGGCCCTGCGAAGATGGCAACTGCCATCCATCATGTTTCTCACAATGGCTCCTCAGAAACCTTCACAGGGACCACATCCTCGTTTCATCTATGAGCCACAGGCTACCGATCACCTGCCAGCACCACCGGGATGACCTCACTGTCTCACTTCTTCCTCCTGAGATGAACCCTCTGAACCTTCGCCCTGCCGTCCTGAGGATCTCTTCCTGCTGTTGTTGTGTCAGCACTTGGTTTTCATGAACTGAGACACCCTCTTATATCTGCGGATCTTCACAACTAGTTCATCTCTTTTTGCATTTGCCCCACAGTCTCATCTGGGCCAACTTAACTTTCTACACAAACTATGAACAAAAACAGTGTCTATTTTTAATTTTAAGGCTCAGAATCATAGATGAGTGAAGTGTAACATCTAAATCACAGCTGCTGCTTCCTCTAAGGTTTCTGACTTGTAATATTAAAGTCTCAGTTTGACTGTTTCACAGCCTCTCCTGCTTTTTCCTCACAATCTTCTTGCACCTTCTTCTCTTTAAAGCTTCATGTCTTCATAACACCATCATCATGTTCTCTCTTCGCTCAGTTGCTTCTACCATCTTTTCCAACCATGTTTAAAACAAACCAGTCCTGATCTGTGTTGGAGCTGATCCTGAGGGAGATCCACTGTCAGGGAACAACAGCTTTTTAATGTATTTGGAGAGATCTGAGTACAGATCGCTAAAACATCTCTTGGTGCTTGTGCTTGTTGTGATTAGATGGTCAGATAAGCCATTCACTGGTCCTGGTTCAGGACTCACCCGAGCCAGCTACTCTTGAATGTGAATCGACTGCAGGCGCCGGCTCCCGTTCTACTGTTGAGGACTCTAGGAACAACCTGGATTCTGGGAGTGCAGTGTCCTATTTGCCTACTAGGGAACTATGAGCTCTTTCAGATATGATGGTGCCTGACCATTAGGGACTTTGTAAGTGATGAGAAGGATTTTAAAGCCCATTCTGGATTTGACAAGGACCCAGTGCAGAGAAACTAATATGGTAGAAATATGATCTCTTTTTCCTCATTCTAGTCAATACACATGCAGCAGCATTCTGGATGATCTGGAGGGTCTTTAAAGACTTCTTGGGGTCTGATTATAAGAAGTTACAATAGTCCAGCCAAGAAGTAAAAAAAAAATTAAAAAAAATAATTAATTGACCCTTTTTTTTCTGCCTCATTTTTGTAATGTTACATCAGTAATAAAAGGTAGTCCTTAAGAGTTTGTTTTATGTAGGTGATTCCTTGTGGTGGTGCTGGAGGCCAAGGCAACGCCATGGAGAGTAATCACATCTTTAGAAAATGTGCCTCTGAGGTGCTTGGGACCAATACAATAACTGTAGATTTGTTTATTTGCTGCATCAGAACAGCAGAACAGGGCTTGTTGTTCAGGCAACTGTTCCGTTTCATCTGGCTTGACTCACAGATGTAATTGGGCATCATGTGCATAACAATGAAAGTTAATGAAAGTCATGTATATCTGTATATAATCTTGTGCAGATTTGTTAAATTTGTAAACACTTTTTAGCTTGTTTGCATTTTTCATTTTTTACTATTGAACTGTCCTTTTTGTCGCTGTGCATTGCAAATTTCCCCACACAAGGTTTATCTCATCTTAATGGAGTGTTTCCTAATAATACTGGCAAAAGGAAGCATCTATAAGATGAGTAGAAGTCTGTCCATCTCTCTTCTCATCCTAACACTGATGATGTTGGTGTCGATGATGGTTGATGTTGATCATCTAATTCAGGCAACTCTGGGATTTCCTATCCAGCTCAGGAAGGCATGGGAAAGAAAGGGAGTTCTGGATCATGAGCGATATATTGTAGAATATCATCAGAACCACGAGTACGTAATCTGACGTGATGAGACAGGTATGTCTGCATGGAAATACTAATTGGGTAGCAAAAAGTGTTCAATGAGGTAAAACATACCAAATCTTTAAAGTAAGGCTGAGGCCATGGATGGACTGCTGAATCGGGTCCAGGCATCCAAGAGTCAGGAAACCTGTGTGCAAGCACAAAGAGACACAAAACAAGCACAAAGAGATGCAAATTGGCCACAGAGACCAACAATCATAAAAGACATAAAGCAACTACTAGTAATGTTGAGCAAAACAAAGGCAAAGAGATGCAAAATGACCAGCAAGTAGCATACAACAATGCACTGTTTGTAGTTTGTTTTGGACCTCTATTAATTTGTGTTTCTTGATCCTCTGTGGGAGGGGTGGAGAGAGAGAAGAGAGAGAAATAGTTGACGCCAGTACGGTCCATCTAACCAAAAAGTTGCATTTATAATATACATCGATATTAACAGTTTGTGGATACTTTTTAAATAAAGGACAAGTAAGCTGTACCTTATGTTTCCAGCTATCATCACAAAATACCTCATGTTAGTCTGAGCTGCAGTGATGGAAGAAAACTGCATCAACATTGTCTGGAATCCTTTGCAGGTGCAGCTATAATCAACATTATTAATGGTGGTAAACTAATCTGTTTGTTAGAGGCTCAGTTTTAAAATCAGAGTAGCACATGGAAAGTCGAGAACAGCAAAGTGATTCTATGACCTATAAAAATATCCAGTGCTTCTGTCATTTCATTGTAAACCTGTCAGAGTCCTGTACGAACGATGACTTGATTCTTCAAGTGATCAGATCTAATGGTCAATAGCCAGGCTGTTGACAGGTTTGGATTTGATCCTCCCAAGCATGCAGCATAGGTTACCATGGTGATTTACACTGGCTGCCAGCTTCGTGATACCAGTGCACTAGTTATGCCACTAATCCTGTTAGAAATTTTTGTAGGACTTTCTTGCAAAACAGCTGGGTGACCTGGTTCATAAGGGATGTTTGTAATCCACAATTAATCCAATCTTTTTAACAACATTACACTAATATTCAGGCCGGTGGCTTCCTCCTGAAACACTGAACATTAATGTAAAACAGGTTGCACAATATTTGGGAAATAGATGATCTAGTCAATTATTTCATGAATGATAATATAGCAGAGTAAACTTCTGCAACTATCACTCTGAACCAAGCCATCTTCTATCAGTGAATTATGTTCTAATGTAAATCACATTCATTACGGTTCCAGTACGATGAATTATGCTGCTGGTGTCTGAAAAGAAAATGGGGGTTTGGGGATAAAGACAACGACGGACAATGATCAGTTACTACAGGTGTTTCAAAATCCAGCAAAACATACTGTCACTTGTAAATAACCGTTTGTGTTGTAGTTATTAAAAATGTATGAAAGTCATTTGCAAAGTCAAAGTTTTCATTTTTAAATACGACCATATAAAGAAAAACAATCACACCAGCCGACAAAACCCACACAATTGTGAATTAATTCAGTACTTTTTAAAGATCAGCTCATTATTATGCCATGTGATTTAGTCTGGTTCCTCTTACAATAATGGAGTGTGTTGCAGCTCATTCTAGTTTAATATGTTTCCTAATTCCCATGATATGAACTCAGCATGGGTCCTATAGGTGTTGTAAAGGCACGATAGAAGGTGAGCATCAGAGTATCCTCTGTGACCTGTGGACGAACTTTATCCTGACAAAACATGGCATCATGAGGTAGTGGATCAGATTAGTAGGAATAAAAGTGGAGATCTGGTGTTTGTTTGACTTTGGTGTGCAAAAGTATACTCTTTATTCTTATTATATATCCAACTTTATTTTGCCCCAACCCCTCCCCTCCACCCAGCCCCCACAACCGATGGCATTCCCATGTCATCAGTTACTGTCACTGTTACAATAGCCAATCAGAGCTCACCTGCAGAAAGAAGGCAACCAAACAAAGAAGAGCAGAAAAAGGGTTACTTTCAGTTTGTTTTTTCATGTTAAATAGTAATAAATACATTGAGATGCAGTGGTTCTTACTTTATCCTTTTCTCTTAAGCAGAAGGGTTAAAAAGTTTTTTTTTTAAATTTCTGTTTCTATTTCTTTTTATTTCTTTATTGATCTGTGTTGGATCTTTAGCAGCAATCCGGACCAGTTGTCATGGTGATTAGCAGCACAGAGAGGAGGAGCTGTCTGGAGGAGAACCACAACAGGAGAAGGAGGAGAGGATGAAGAGAGCAGGGAGGCAGGGATGATGAGGAGGAGAAGGAGATCCCTATTGAGTGCTAGGAAGGTATCAGTGTCCTGTCACCTTCTCCTCCCTCCCTCTCTCCATACTCTGTTGCAACTAGGTGGAGGACACAAGAAAAAGTGAGTTTAACACAGACAGGAGAGAGAATCTTGAAGAGTCCTGAATCACACATATGTTGGTGTTTTGGTTTTTCCCTTTGAAACCAGCGTCTGTCTTCTTGTTGCAGCATACACACACACACACACACACACACACACACACACACATTCATACATATACATACACACACCCACACTTGAAGTTTGTGTGTGTTGTCTGCATGTGTTAAGACTGCTCGTCTCTAGGAGCTATAGTAATGTCATGACGAACTATTGTGGACATGAATATGTGCTCTCCTTCCACTCACAGCCACCACATGGAGGAAGATGAAAACATGTGGCTCCTCTCTTTCTTCTTCATCCTGCTCCTCTCTCCAGGCTTAAACAACAACCAAGTAGAACACACAACTACTCAAACCCGAGAAAAATCAAATAATATTAAACAACAATAATAATATTATTAAAAACAAACTTGTCACAATCATTCCTTTCCAATTACAGTCGCAACAAAAGACAACGAACTAAAACAGGATAAAAGAGAGAGAGTTTTCCCAGCATCCTCCTCCTCCTTCCTCCTCCTCCTCCTCCTCCTCCTCTCATGCAGTACAAACTGTCTTCTTCAGCACAAAGTTCAACTCTTTGTCTCTGAACTCTGGCTGTATGTGTGTAGTTGTAGTAGTTGTAGTTAAAATTGTATGGCTTTAGGGCATGGTTCAGGTTTTATCAAGAGTTGGCTGGCCCCTCATCTGAGTCTGGCCTCCCTCTGCCCCCTGCAGCGGGGTTATTGTTATTGGAGGCAGGGTAGTAGTCCTCAGGGGGAGGGGCTTGTGGCCCTGGGGCGGTGGGGGCCGTCCGAGTCCGGAAGGCAGACAGTCCAATTGGCAGAGCAAGGGGCAGGGAGGCAGAGCCAAACTGAGAGGCCTCCATGGAAGACACCGCCCCCAGGTGGTGCAGCCCTAGGGACACGCCCACATCCATGCTGTCACTCATTTGGGGCGAGGATCCCTGCTGCCCACCCCCTCCACTGATGCCTGTCTGTCCACCTTGCCGCAGACTACGACCACCATTCCCGTGGTGGGAGTAAGTTGGGTGGGGGTGGTGTGGCGGGTCCAGGAAGTGGCGCTGGTGTTGTTGGGAGGCAGCTGGCTTGTGGAGCAGCAACTGGGTGTATGCTGGGTCCTGACCCCCACCTCCACCATCACTGCCTGGCCACATCCTCATCTGCTGCTGGGAGGGAGCCTGGTGGGGGAGAGTCCAGGACACAAACACAGAGTGAGATGCATTCAGAGGTCAGTCGATGCAGCAGTGTCATGTAAAGCTTGTGTGTACCTGAGGGCTGGTCATCTCATAGTCTGAATGTGTAACAGCAGAGTTGTAGTAGCGGTTACTGTAGCGGTAGTTGCGGTTGTCATTGGAAGAACCACTGGAGCCACCTGGAAAGACAACAGACCAACGATAAACTCACACTACTGCTGCTTGTATTGACATATTTTAAAGCCTATTCATTAGTTTTCCCTTACTGGAATTGTCTTAGTTTTAAACTCTGCCTTGACTACTGGTCATGAAATACATGAAAGTCTTGGAGCCTGCTGAAACAGAGATCGCTCACTGCTGCTTTTTAAGCATTTCTCTTCACACTCTTCACACCTGAAGTTTGGAACACTGAGTTCATACCAAAGAAAAGAATAACTGCATGTTTCTGCCCAGTTTTGAGTTTACACATACGTATTAGAAACAGACCAAGAGGTATAATAATGGACACATAGTCACAGAGGTAACTCGAACACTGGACAGTTTGGGTGTGACGTTGTTTCCAGGTTCCCTGACAGTCAGTCATTCTGCACTTCCTCTGTGGTGTCACACTGAGCACTGTTCGCCTCGTCACACTTGTAGTCTGTCATGAACACATTCGTACAGCTAGAAACAAGACATGTTACATCACAACTGACAAAGCTCAATCTATTTGTTTTGTCTGTTGAATTCGTACATGTGTCATTGAACTATCATGAGAGGATCCAGTGGAGAGTCTGCACAGCTCCATGGACAGTCAGTGAGCGGTGCCAGGGTCCAGTCCTCTGCAGGTGTGGACCGGCTGAGGTCATCACACTGCTCTCAGCCTGTTTGACCTGGCTACACTTTGTTTTCAGCACTATCTACAGTACTGTACTTCCTGTCTCAGTTGTTTCACTGGACAACATGGCTGGAAGTGACAACTGATGCAACAAGCTCTATTCTCTCCGTCCTCCCTGTTCATGGCCCCTGACACTGCAGCGGCCTCATTCATGTTCAACTGATTCTTTCTGAGGATTCATCATTTTCACGGAGCAGGAAAAATGTGCTGGAGGAGAAAATAAAAGCTCGTGTGTGGAAGTGGCTTTGTGTATTTTACCAGAGCTAGAAACAGAGCTAGTAGTGGAGGTTGAATGGGAGTGGTCCATGGCAGGAGAGGTGGATGTAGATGAACTGGTGTTGGTTCCTTCATCTGTCGTCTTTTTAAAGAAATTGTGCTGCAGGGCATAGAATGGTGTGATACGGCTTTTTGGGTCGTAGTCCAGCATGCGCAGGATCAGGTCTGGAAGAGGACACAAACCACCATGATGTTGACGATGACAATATTTTGTAGCAGCCACAGGTAGAATAGCTTCCCAGCAACCACCAAACAAAGGTGGCACAGAGTCCAGGCCTGGATTTAGATGTTTTGTAGTTCTGCCTCACCTCAAGCAGATGGCACTGTTTACCCTGACCTCCATGTTCCTGTGTTTGACAAGTACAGTCGGAGCTGACTGAGGACTACGGCTTTACACTTAATGAACAGCAGATAGGATTTGGTGCTTTTCTGGGTTTGGAGGTCTGACATTGCCGGCACATTCACCACATCATGTGACCTAGAAATTTAATTCAAACTTTGAAATGTTCAACTTCTTAAGAAGACGCATGCTTCTGTGTAAAGACGCACAGTCTTCTCTGGCTACTTGTGCTGTCACACAGTTTTACCGAGCTAGCTGTTACACTGTTATACTTATTGCCCAAAATAAGGTATGGCCTTCCACATGTCTGTCACATCTTTCTACTGTTATCTAGAAGTGCTGTTTGCTTGGACAAACACATCAGCAATCATTAATCAGTCCATCACTGGTTGGCTCTTTGGACCATTTTTGCCATTTGATTTTGCTAACGTAATGGTTTGTGTCTGAAGAGGAAGCTGGTCAGAAGAAGAGCCAGCTAACCCACCAGCTCCAGAATGCAACCTGCCAACAGAAACTTCTTGACCTGTCTAATGTCTATGTAGGTAAATACCAGATACTGAGGGGACTCTCAGTCCTCCTGCTGTACAGGTTGCAGTTACACTGAGTACAGTGTCCATCGCTGCACATCAACACAAACTCTTGGTTTACCTTTAAACTTAAGGTAGTCACAGGGGGCGTGTCCTGGTTCTCCTGCCCTCCGCCCCCCTGGGCCACCAGTCTCGACACCCAAAATCTCATGAAGACGCCTTGTGGCTGGGGGCTTATATTCCTGGAAAACACACATGCAGGCACACACAGTTTAGATAGAGAAAAACAGGGATTCAGGATCCTCCAGTGACTCCCACTAACAGGCAGTGAGAGACTGCTCACACGCCCATTTCTGCAATTTAGTTCTGAACACTATGTGAATATTTTTTTAGTTTTAACAATGTTGCAGAGATCTTACATTTCTGGACACTGAGACTTTTGCCACCATAGACAGAATAAAGGTGAATTAAAATCCACAACAAGCCATGACCTAATGATCCACAGACATGGCTGGTCCAGAGGCACCAGGAGGTCGAACGGTCAACACAAAATAGTTTCCAATGAAAACCCCTGTCTGCAATTTGCCAAGGGGGGTTTAACATTTACATTTGAAGTTTATAAACCTTTACACTTTTGACAAAAAAACCCTCTCAACACATTTTCAGTGAGGTACTTTTCATTTTCACTTGGGAGGGCTTCACAGCACTCTGAGAGGAAGTGTCTCTGCTGGAGTAGACTCACAGACCGAAGCCAACTGAGCCGTTCTCATACACTGTGCAGATACACAAATAAAAAATAAAAAATACCACATTGCATCAAGTCACCACCAGGAGTTAGAAGACACAGATCTAAAAGTGAAAGTTGACTTTTTAATAAAAATTTGAATGGATCTGACATCAAATACCTTTTTTATGTCCTTGTTCTTCTTCACTGTCCAGAGACCATCTGATAACTTGTCAAAGTACTTCCGAGCTTTAGGAGCTGCGTCCAGCATGTGGCTGGGTGGGACCCCCAGAACTTCCACAATCTTATTCATCTGGTCAACCTACACACACACACACACACAAATATACACACTCTTTGTATCATTTACATACACATGGATTAAGGCCACAAACACATACAGTCACTGTGTCACAAAGGTACAAAGAATGGCTGTGTGTGCTCATACACATCTACAGACGCTCTCACTATCACTAAGTCTTGTCTGAACCTGAACCTGTGCATGAACAGGGAAAAAGGAAGTGATCTCAATAAGGAACATATGTTTTTTTTTAAACTCTTAATGTCAAATATTCTATGATTCTACACTACCTCCTGTGACATATTATAACTAACTTGACTTAACTATGACACTTCACTTGATGAACTGTTAAATGTAGCATTAAAGTATCTCAAAGCTCATGTGTGATATCAATGTTGATAAAAGATGATATGGAATTATAACCTAGTGCTGCTTCATTAATATGTTGTGGTGTCACTTTTACCTCATTGGAGCCACTGAAGAGAGGTTCTCCTGTGTGCATCTCCACCAGGATGCATCCCAGAGACCACATGTCGATGGCCAGGTCATAGGGCATTCCCAACAGAACCTCAGGAGAGCGGTAAAACCTGCTCTGGATGTACTGATAGATCTGAAAGGAGCATGAGAGGGAAGCAGATCAAATGAAACTGTAAAAAAATATACTACGAAGTGGGTAAATACATACCCAAAAATACAACATGTTGTACTTGGTTTGGTTCCAGTGTTAACTGGGACATGTGTATCATCACCTTTATTCATCATTTAGTAATCTTTTCAAAGTTATTATCTATTTTCCTAATAATGAGGGTTATAGGGTGGAGCATCGAGCAGCAGACACCACAGATGAGAAGCAGTTCTAATGAATTAACTTGGTATGAAATACACTGATGAATGCACATGAAACATGGAGGGGAGCTCACCCTCTGTCCCAGCTGGCAGGAGGATCCAAAGTCAACTATCTTGATGGCAGATCTCTTGGGGTTACACAGCAGAATATTCTCTGGTTTCAGGTCGCAGTGGATGATTGAAAGCTCTGGAGTAGCCAGAAATAATAACGCTGTGGACAAAAAACAGGCGTCATTTTTAAATTCATCACTCCCTTCTGTGACTGTGGTTGTAAATCTGTTCTTGCTACATATATATACATGATGTATATATTAAATGTTTCTGTATTCATTGGCATAAACAATGCCCTCCTCTGGTCAAAGGGAAAAGGCACATGTCAAAGAGCCACCATCCTCATATAGATTTCCTTTATTCCTTTATTATTTATGTGATAGAACTGCATTGCTCAGTTATGTCTTGGGCACTTGGATTTGTGGACAGACAACAAGCTAATCATCACTTGTGGCACACTCAGGCTACACAGCAGGTACATTTCCATCCATATGTTTTCATGCACATTTTTCCATTTGCACATAAAGACTTAAGTGGAAATCTCAAAAGAAGGGAAGCTTTTACACTTGACTGAGATAGATCTCTGTGGAGAGATGAAGAGACTGTAACATTCCTTAAGTTTTTTCATGAAACAAACAGAAAAGCCATCTTTCCCTTGTGTTTTCCATATCTTTTTTCAATATTTGAGGTTTGACTGGTGCTCATTTTTATGATTTAAGTCATCCTATTGTGCTCTCTTCTTTTGCGATGGTATGGAGAACTGACATTCATTTGCATTTTCTTTGGATGTTAATGAAATTTTCATGAAATTGATGTTAATGAAATTTTCATTTGGAAGGAAACCTAGCAAATATCATAATCTGGCAAGCCTCAAAATGTTGTAACAAAAGATGAGCATGCACACACAAGGGACCCTATAATAGTGACCACATTTGGTACTTGGCAAGAATGCCACTCACTTTAAGGTCGAGATAAATGTCTCATTTCTCAGGAAGATTCCTTTATGAGGTAACCCCAGTTTCATTTCCTATTGTGACCAACCACAGGGAACCAGCTCTGAGCCACTGGTTTAGCTATGCAAATGACACATGGATACAATTCAAAACCCAGGAAGGGCAAGCCCTTACAAAACAAATTAACTTAGTGGACAGTAACACAAACTTGACGTGCAGGGAAGTCTGGAGCTATAGCTTGGCATATTTGGACTGAAGAGGATCGGAGCCTCCACACTGGAGTATACAGGAAACCCACACACAGACCAACACTTACTCTCAAACTGAGTAAGATCTCAAACTGAGCAGTACCAGTACAGTCACTGACCACCCAGCCAGACCAGCCAGACCAGCCAGACCAGGAGCTGCTGCACGCCATGCAGCTGCCGCAGCAAGGGGAGAGAGCTGGAATAAGAGTGAAGCTAACCCAGCTGACCTGGGGCTGCTCCGTTATCCAGCCTACTCCAGGTCCATGTCTAAACACAGAAACATGGAATGGATGAAACTGCACTAAGGCTGAATGAGCAGCAGGGAATCAGAGACTGTTGGGTCCACATCTTACAGAGACCCGGCTCAATGGATGGATAATGATCTGTGCCAAGAGAATGCAAGCCCTCGCTGGGATGAAGGGAGGCGGACTTAATTAAATGATTAAATGTATTAATCTGACCTACTCTGAAGAGAAATTTCAAAGATTTGTTTAACCTAACAATTATTTAATCAATTATTTACTCACACATTGTATCAACAGGATAAATACAATAGACATAAAAACACCTCATCCTCATCCCTAAAGCATATACAAGACAAAATATTTGAAAATAAGTATCACCTAATGTAGTTTATTTATTGTCTACTCTCATTATAGTGACTGATGCTAATCAATGTTCAGGCACAGCAAGCAGAAAAAGACAGCAAATTCATTTCAAAAAACACTGCGCTGCAACATCTGGAATGAACAGAAAACAATGAATTCTCCACGCAAGCCGAAGTTAGAATTTCAAATCCTTGTCTTCACCTACATAATGGTCAGGTACTACTATATCTTAAAGAATTCATAGTACCCTATTATGTCATTAGAACACTGCATTCCCAAAACGCAGGCTGACTTTTGGTTCCTAGAGTCTCCAAAATTAGAATGGGAGCCAGAGTCTTCAGCTCTAAAGCTCCTCTCCCGTGGAAGCAGATCCCAGTTTGGCTCTGGGAGGCACACACCCTCTCCACATTTAAGAGTAAGCTTCAAATCTTCCTCTTTGATAAAGCTTACAGTTAGGGCTGCCTTGTTGAGCCCTGAGCCATCCCTTAGTTATGCTGCTATAAGACTAGACTGCCAGGGGATTTCCCATGATTCACTGAGCTTCTTTCTCTTCCTGTCCCTCTCATCTCAGTGCATGTTACTAACTCAACATTTTCTCTCTCACATAGTTTTCTACTTTCTCATTTGTCTGCTGTCGTCGCTTTCTGCAGGTATTTCTGCCTCCAGAGCTGTAGAGTGTGGCTCATCTACTGGCCCCATATTCCTGCTCAACACTTGCTGCTATTATCACTATCATTATTATTACTATCATCATTATTATTCCTGCACATCTCTATGTGGGTTTGTGGAACTTGCATTGTGCTACTGCATGTTCTCTCTTGCAATCTTTCCCTCTGTCTGTTAAAAAGAGTTTTTCCTCTCGCCAAGTCCTTATCCATGATGGAAGTCGTAGGGTCTCTCTGAATTATATTAAAATGAGCACATTGGCCTGTAATATATGAAAAATGCCTTGAGATAGCTTCAGTTGTGATTTGGTGCTTTAAAGATAAAATAAAATAAAATTGAATTGAACTGACTATACTTTAATCGTACATTTACATATTAGGCACATATGTTCTTAATTCTTATCTTTGTCTAACACCACTAACCCCAGTGACTGATTCTTCGACATTGGGAACATAGGGAGTAAAGAGGACAAGGGCTTCTTTTCACATCTAAGGGGCTGTAGAGACCAGTCCAGAGGTACAACAACATTCATCTGCTGACCCCACAGGGCCCTGACATTAGAGTAACTGGGTTCCTGTTCAAAAAAACAGCTTATACTGGTGAATGTCCTTAACTGGGATAATGCAGAATATGTAACTAAACTCTGTCCTCTTTTCACCCGGTCTTGATACTCAAAGCTGCTCCTATATATCCTATATATGCATCCCGCTCTGAAACGTCATATGAACTTTGATGAATATAACAAGAGAATTCTCCAATGGCTGAGCAATGTTCATTCCTCTCTGTAATGCATCACTCCTATACTTGATTAGATCATCTTTCTCATTCACAAGGTACTTCTTTCTTTTGTTAATCAGTAGAATATAAGGCCAATTATGATCTCTGATCACATCCTTCTTGTGCCAAAGAGGGGCCTCCCCATCTACTGCCACCCAATGCCCTCTATGGAGACTGACTTCCTCTCTGTCATCCTTTATATCTACGTCCATTGATCACTTCCAGGAGCTAACAAAAATGATGTCATTTCTCCTTCTCTGTTTTGTGAAACACTGAAAGCTTTTCTTTTGGGCTAAATCATTACTTACTTAAACAGCGCAAGATCAAAATACAAGAAATTACTGAATCCATTTTCGACATGGATCAACAATACTCAGAGATATCTTACCTCTCCTCTTCGTCCCGGCAGGGACATAAGGCTGCACTCACAGATATCTACTCAGAAGCTATAGAAAATGAGATTGTGCCTCCAGAAAAAGCTGAATTTAGTATTTACTGCAAAAAAGCTGTTGCTCCATTCACACAATACTTTTTATGAATATGTTGACAATGTATAATATGTATGATGTTCATGTACCATTTATTCTTCCTTGCAATGTTTGATGCTGACATTGGGCAGTGGAACAAACAGGAACTAATATATGTTAGTGACCTTGAAATTTATGGTACCTTTGCTAGCTTTGGCACCCTATCTGCTTAATTTTACCTGCCAGGCTCAAAACTTTTTCGATATTTTACACTCATTCTTATCAACCCAAATTCCACAATTTCCACTATTACCACCTGAATCTGGCATGGACACACACCTTGAAACTGATCTCAGGGCTCTATAACCAAATGCTGTCTTTACAAGACCATACTACTTGTTTGGAAGTCCCCTGCACCCCCTTCGTCATCATGACAGAGGACATGACCATGTTCCTTAAACAAAACAACACATTTCCATCTGCATTTGTATGCTTTTGTACACCTAATGTTCATTCCAGTAAAATATTATTACATAAAATATTAATGGAATGTGTGACTTCCACATCTGTGCACTCGAGCAGCTCCAGTAAAGTTAGCTGTCATCCAGCCTTGCTGATTCACTTACAGTTTGTCACAGCTCAGCTGCTTATTGTGGCTCTCTGATTGGTTACAAGATATGTCTGTTAAGCTGTATTTATTTATTTATAATTTTTTTCTATCCCTTTATTAGTTCCACAATGGGGAAATTTCCATTCAGGCTGCCACTACAATGCACCAACATGCTCCTGCAGGTGTGTGAGCATACCCTGGCCTCGGCAGAGAGAGCAATGAATCCTAACCACTGGACCACCACACAGGACACTAGGTATTACCAAATACCCTGACACCTAGTAATAAGCTATTTCATTTACCAATGCAAACCAGGTACTGCCATCCTATTATAATGTAAACATTATTATCATAATTGCCTACCAATAATTCCTACATGATACAGCTGTTGTAGTCATTGAACAACAGAATTAGAATTCCATTCAATGGACAGAACACAAGCCTCCAGCCACAGCCCAAACCAAATGGGTGTTTCTATGCTCTCACCTGTACAGAGCTGCTGTGCAAATTTCCTGGTGAGGTTGAGGGAGACTCCTCTGAAGTTGGTGTTCCTTAGCAGATCGTACAGGTTGTAGCTCAACAGCTCAAACACCAAACAGAGATGGTTCCTAAACATAAAGTGACGCTTCAGGTGGACTGCACAGAGACAAATTGACAGACAGACAGACAGACACAGAAGAGAAAGATGGGAGACAAGGAGGTGGTTAAGACATACACTTAAACAAGAATCAGGCCATCAGGCAAGAGTACTGGACAACAGTCAAATTCTTTCCTGCTTTTCTTCTTTGAAAATCCCACAATTTTCAAGTCTTGGCTTTCAGGTCCAAGTAGGGCTGAACGATTTTTAGGAAAAGATCTGACTGCAATTTCTCTGGCAGATATTGTGATTTCAATTCAATTCACGGTTTTCTACTAATCAAGCTTCAGTGCAATATTCACAATGCACAGTAACATTCACCAACAAATAACAAACAAAATCTATGTATATGCATATACAACCTATACAATGCAGGAAGAGGAGGTAATCAGAAATGAGGCATTGCCCATCTTACACTAAACTTGCCCATTTTCATTTGCAATCTTGCAGTGATCTTTTCCATGATAAATACAGTCTTCACTCTTTCCCTCTCTTCTGTTATGCTGGGAGGCCGCGGTTCCAGGCAGGAGGCCGCTAAAGCTTTCTTTGCTATTATAAGTAGAATTCTGATGAAGTAGATCAAATTCCTATTGAATCATCCGAGGATATACACAATATTGCTAGAGCAGGATCTAAATTAATATTGATGCTCAGAATCTGCTTGATTTCATTTTGAATATTACTCAAAAATGTGTGAGTTCGGGGCAGTCCCAACACATGTGAGTAAAGGCCCCTACTGGACCGCAGCCCCCCCAACACAACTTTGACGAATTGCTATATTTTGAAGTCATAATTGGAGTATTAAAGTATTTAATTTTTGCGCAGGAGGTTTTAAATCCGTCCTTGGTGAGCGTGTTAACAGGCACCATGTCCTTGGCCAATGTCGTGTGTTATGGCAGACGCCATCTCCCGGTGTCTTCGGCTGCTCTTGTCATACGGAGTTACACTGGCAACAGATGCTGTGATTGTGGTCTGTTTGCTACAATGGGCCTGAGCATCATTTGGACTTTACACCAGACTTTTTCGTCATGCACTCCTAAATGCCTGTAGTGATTTTTCGAGTGCCGGGACAAGTTGGTTGCGTTTCCGCTGGATGTGGCAACTTAGCGCGACAGGTTTTGCACAGTACCTGTTTCTGCTGCACGTCTGCAGCCTCAAACCCAAAATACTCCCAAATGACTGACGAGCTGTTTTTCTTGGGGTTTAAATCCTCTACCTCCGCTTCTGGTTCCACTGAAGCCATTTCCAACACATTAGCTTTACAACTCAGGAGGAGCAGGTTAATACTGATTGGTTAGTGTGACCTGTCCACGAGTAGCATACCGCCTCTGTTTGGCGAACTTGGCAGGACGGTCGGGAGCCGGCATGTATGTGCGAAGTAGTTGACACAACTGATCCTGGGTCAGACAGGAGCAGACAGAGTAATAAAGTACTCTGTCTGATCACATGATCGCGTTGTCTGAAATCACAGTTTCGATCAGAAAACGATAAATCGTTCAGCCCTACTGAGTACCATTTCATTTTACAATACCAGGCGATTTCATATCTCGAAATCGTTTGGATAACTTTACACAAGGTACAAGGTAAACAGATTTATTGCATTTGTGTGTGTTGTCCATCTTACCTATGTAATATTTCATCTCAGTGTCATGCTTGTTCATGAGCTCCAGCAAGCGTAGTTCAATCTGTGCCTGGTTTAGAAATGCCTTTTTGTTCTTGATGATTTTAATGGCAACCCATTCCTGCTCATGGTGGTCATAGGCCTTCACCACCTGCAGACAAACATCGAGAGACTTTGCCGTCAAATACCATGATGGAAACATGCATCCATTATCTATACATCGCTTAATCCTCTGAAGGGTCGTGGGGGTCGGGGGGTAGTGGTAGGGGTAGGGGTATTTTGGAACTTTTCAAGTCTTAATGCGAGGCTAACCACGTCTTAACACCAGGTGTGTACTTAACACAGAGACATCAGAGTGAAAGCTGCCCTCTCATCTCACTCACAGTAACAAAGCAAAATACATTCCTGAAATGATTGAACTACTCTATAGGTACAGAAATTCACTGATAGACACCCCGCTTGTTACTGAGCGTAGGAGCTGATTGAGACATGAAACAAATGATCTGCAATGAATCCCTTGTCAGCCTTACCTGTCCGAACGAGCCCTTCCCGATCAGCGAATCTATCTCATAGCGGTCCAGCCACTTTTCTCCATTTTTGACAATGTAGTCGTAGTTGTCATCGTCATAGCCATCATTGTAGACTTTTCTCTCCTTCTTGGTGCTGCTGTCCTCTGGAGGGACCTGCTGGGCCCGCCGCTTCTTCTTAGTATAGTATACCTGTGGATGAAAAAAAAGCATAGTTTCATAGCTCAGCTTCATGTTGTGATTCATGATTCTAAAGAACAAACCCCAAATCATCAGCATATCACTAACTATCACTATTTCATTATGAGTATGAGATGCTTGGAGCCGATATCAGTTACAGCAGGACATAGTGACTGGGTCCACAGTCCATCCTCCTCGTCTAAAGTATAGGATTTTCAATTAGTTAATCATTCAAAATATGCCACATCGTCTCACTTAAATTCGCTCAGTTGAGCCTTCAGCGAGGTTCACTGTGTGACACACCTGCAACCACTACAGCATTTAGTTCCTGGTGTAAGTTCCAGGAGTCTCCTCATGTTCACACCGGTTCTGCACAGCTACAGTACATAACAAAATGCAGTCTTGGATTCACTTAATCAGAATCAGAATTGGGTTTATTGCCAAGTACGTTCTCACATACAAAGAATTTGCCTTGGTGCACTGGTGGACAACAAACACAGAGTGAGAAAATATAGGAGCATGATAAAAGCAAGTAGTGCAAGTCAAAAGCATAAAGAGGAAATAAATATTTGACAGTAATGTGAAAAAAAAGAAGAAGAAAAAAACAAACAAACAATAAAAATAGAATCAATATATAGATTTGTGTGAGAATGTGCATTATTGACCAAGGAATGTGCAAACATTCAGTGTGATAAGTTTAAATAACATTTGTAATATACAAGATAAAGTTCAAGAGGTAACGCATTTGATTTTGAAGTGTGAAGACTGTGTGTGTGTGTGTGTGTGTGTGTTATTGATGAGGCCAGCTGCAGATAGGAAGAAACCTGCCTGTAGCCTCCTGAGGGCAGAGTCTCAAAAAGTTGTCCA
This sequence comes from Centropyge bicolor, assembly GCA_037975185.1. Classification (NCBI taxonomy): domain Eukaryota; kingdom Metazoa; phylum Chordata; class Actinopteri; family Pomacanthidae; genus Centropyge; species Centropyge bicolor. The sequence goes on from JBBMOC010000086.1 coordinate 1,052,439, forward strand.
GGGTGGGAGGGGTCAGTCACAATCTCACCTGCACCAATCAGGGTTCGGGGGGG